>JACEGR010002317.1:0-132845 GCA_014170235.1 Listronotus bonariensis | reverse complement strand
AGTGTACAAATAACCTAATTATGGGAATGGCGTTTTAATTGGAATGCAGTGTATAATATATAGCAGTGATGGCGAACCTCTACGTAGCAACGTGGCATTTTTGTACAATAATGTAAAATGATGGCTGGTGGTTCTGAGGTATTATACCTATGTGTTTTTGCATACGTTTCTAGCAAATGAATGTGCTTTTATGAGTGTATCATCTGCGAATAGGGCTACCTTAGTAAAAGGAAATTTAGGTATGTCCAAGTTATATAGCTTCGGCGAAAAGTACTGTGCTCCGCGGCACTAACCACAGAAATTATATAAATAATATTTAATTAACAGAAGAAAAATCAGCTGGTTTGTAGTTATTTTACAAGACATCGTTAACCATACATGTTTATTTAAATAATTCTTTTGAAATTTACCAGAAAATTCCTGTTTGTAATAAATGTTTGATATTCGTCAAATCAATACACCTAATTCCTGCAACCCCCTATAGCTACCACCAACGAAAATTGTTGTAAGGGAAAAAGTTGGGAGTCTCGTCAAATGTAGCTACTTACAAATGAGTAGCTTGTAAAGTGGTGAGTGGTAAAATGGTCAGAGATCCCTTACTATTATATTTTTCTATGTTTGATTGGGTTAACCCTGCCTTGAGTTATGACTAAGAATAAGTTAAAAAGGCTCTTAACATAAAGTAATAATAAATTTTATTATTATTTATTTAAATATGGACAGAAATGTATAAAGTATTGTAATTTTAGGCTAGTTTCCCCACTCAGATTAGCTTTAAGTGATCCTAATAAAATCATATTTAATATATTCCGCGCAAAAATATTTTTTATCAAGAGCTGATTCCATTTATTTATTGTTTGCTTTGTATTTTTAAGTTGTTTAAGTAATGGCAAACAAAATAATAAATTTAGATTGGTATTTTATTTTTATGGCATATATTTTTACTTTTAATTACTTATTCGTACAGTTTTTACATAAACAAATATTAGTCAAACATTTAACGTATTTATGATATTTATATTGTTAAAAAATAAGTTTTTAAATGCACTAGAAGTAGTAAGTAATTCAACGATTCATTACTTCGCTCTGCTAAAATGGTATATGCTTATTTTTAAAATAAAATGTTTAATGGAAATCATAGCTATTTATGTATTAAGGGCGTTACTAGAACTATAATGCCCTGAAGGTCGAAATAGATTTCGACCTGATGGGCATTATAGTCCAGTAAAGCCCGTGGTGCATAGAATGCTTTATGTTTTACCCAAAAGAGTTTTTCAATGACTAATTACATTATTTATTCGCAATATAAAAAATAAGTTGCACCTGTACCTGTATACGTAAGTAGATAATGACTGGTGTTAAGTTTGACTTTGATGTTTCTATCAGTTAGTCAGTTGGCATTTTTATTTAACGATTTGCTCAAAATGGAAGAAATTCCACAAAATATAAGAGAAAAGGCCATAAAAGCGACCGAAAATCTTTTGCCAGTTAAATCAAGGCAACAGTATGATCGGGAGTATGGCATATTTGGTATTTGGAAAGATGCGAACGCAATTCTTCAAATAACCGAAACCGTTTTAATGGCATATTTTCAGGAACTGGTAAGTTATTGATTTTTATTTTAATACATATGTTTGTATAAACTTGATCCTTATTGTGAGATAAATAAAATTGGATAAGCAATAAAATTTCCATATTAGCGCATTAGGGCATTATAGGCGGGCATTATCATAATGCCCGCTTATAATGCCCTAGGTGTGATAGCAGGTATTATTGCTACCATAACATATTCCGTTTCTAAGGTATTACAGATCAATAATAGATGGGTAAAACATAAATATATTTAAGGTGTTACAAGATATCGCATCGCATGCACATCCACCCAAAACTAAGTCCAGTTACAGTGTTAGACAATACTTTTCAAAACATTTCATTTTTAATTTAAAAAAATCGAGTTGGTACTCTGTAACTCGATAGAAAAGAAATTTCCTGAAATTGCCATATGATTTACGTTACATGGAAAGGAAATTTTTTCTCTATCGACTTACAGAGTGCGGAAGCAGCTTTTCAGAAAGTTTATCAGTAAGTTTTTTGGTAAACTGTTTACCACATTTTTGGTAAACTATTTACTACATTTTTGAGGTGCAACCATTGGCCCAGTTCCCGTCTGGCGTCTTGTTAAGATTTTATTTTATTGGTTTAAAATAATTTCAACCGAGAGCTAATGAACCTTTGTTTGGAGTTTGAAACCTTTGTATTTAATATTTCATTATTATGTTTCTTTAAAAGTATTCCCAACTTTTATTATATGTGCAAGGACAGAATCGTTCTTTATAGTATATAAAAGTTTTAATTTTCTTAAAATCTTTAATAAACATTTTTATTTTGTTCTGGAGAAAAGCCAAATTATATTTTGTTAAAACGTAATCCTCCAAAAAAATAAAACAATAAACTACATAAAGCGTTAAAATATATAGCTTTTATAACAGTTTAAAGATTTTTATAGTGTTTAAATTGGTTGATGACATTTTTTTTATCTATTAACGGTTTTTGCATAAATACATATGAACTAATTTTTCGCATGTACATCTATCTAATTCTTCGGTAATTATTAATATAATTTCTATTTATTTGTAAGAGAAAAATTAATTAAAAAAAGGTAAATGTATAAAAGTTTTAACTTTTATTTTATACAATAATTTATTAAAAAAAACATAGTAAAGTAAGGCATAATAAAAAAAATATTTTTGTCTTAAGAAACGACCTTAAAATTATCTTAAATCCAAAACTTAATACAAAAATAAAAAGAAATGTAATTAGCTAATGTGCAATAAAAAGCGTAAAACAATTTACTCCTTTTTATTCAAGTTATATAGGTTATTTTTTTAATGTAGCTAAACAATGCCACAAAAATGGCTAAACTTAAAATTTGGGTTAATACTGATAGTAATACTTAAATTTTAAATTATAAACTTGGCTTAACATTAAAATATTTATTTTAAACCCCACTGGTCGGAACCAGTTTTTTCTTGTATGTCAAAAATATCTTTTAATAAATAGGAGACATCTTTTTTTAACTGATTTAAAAAACGAGCAGTTTTTCAATTCGCCGCGTATGTTTTTTTTGGGTATATTACGCGATTTGACGATCGATTTTAGAAAATCCTTTTTTATTCAATGCCACCGCCACACATTGGACCAACTACGACAAACTTTGGCAAACAACCATTTATCAATTTTAGGCGTTCAACCAATTATAACCGCGTTAATAATTGGTGACAACTTTGACGAATAATACATTGTTTAAACGTCAACATAACCGATTGGTAAATACCGTTTGAGAATGGGTTCTTCGCCTAAAATTGATGATTGTGTGGACGCGTAGTTCGTCTACATTCGTGGCGGTGTGGCGGCATCATTTAAAAAGTGCACTCCCGCGGTGATGCCATAAAAAAACAAAGTCAGGATCGCGAGCGAGAAAGGTACTGGCCTTATTTTTCTGGTTATGTTACCTGATTACTCCGTCAATTGTGGACGGATTTTAAAAATTATTTTTTTATTTGAAAGAGTTGTCTTTCGCGGTGGTCCCATAAACAAACTAGTACTAGTTTTCTCTCTGCCGTACATTATATGATTCGTGTCAAAAATCCAACCGAAATATCAAACGACAGAAAAATACGACTTAGCAATTTTACAAGGTGGAAATAGGAAACAACTCTACCGATAGATGGCTGTGCTTGTGACAGGACTACTGCGCTTATTCTAACATCTTCGCAAGCTTTTATCGCTTCTACCGTACCGATGAGACCTAAAATAGTTCGAGACCGGGCAGCTGGTTGGTGATTTCAATTAGCTTTGAAGAAATATTTTCCGGCTAGTGTAAAGTCTGCATCTCCAGGTTGGACAGTGTCCCGAGAGAGTGCGACCCGCACTTGTACTTTCTTGCAGTGCAGAAAATTGCAAGCAGTAGGAGGTTTTCCTATTTCAATTTTCAATAAAATACCGTATCATTTTAGCTTTAAAACGAAAGTATATGCGTCAATTTTTCGTCATCGTGGGAACAGGTGTAGACATCAATAACGGGACGTCTTGTTTGGCCTGTCGAGCTTAGGGAAGTCCAATTTAACGTCATGTTGTCAGTCATCTTGCCGTCATCTTGTCTTTGACCATGCACTGACAAATGTGACCAAAAAATGACTAAAAAGAGACGTCAATAAGACGTCAGTGGACCAGGTTTGTTTACGTTTGAGCTGTTGTCATCAATACATCACAGTAAAAGCGCTAAAATGCGGTTTGCCAAATTTAATTTTTCCACTCTAAACTTACTAACCACAAGTAGTTGTTGGATAAGCCTCTATATTAAAGAATTTTGTAATATAACTTTTTAAATGAACAATACATATATTTTTATCATTTTTAGATATCATAATAAAAAAATATGTTCAAATATTATAAGTTATTATCTTTTTAAAAAAAGCAAAATTCTGAAAATACGTGATTATTTGTTAATCCCGGCAACGCCGCCCAGGGATTTTTACTCCATCGTAAATAAAACATGAATGAACTCTTCCTAAACGCTTGTGGGTGACGCCCCCTTTGCTTTGTCATTTCTGTTGGTTTCTGTCATTTGACAATTTGGAAAGCCAAAAGTGATCAAATAAAGCTTATAATGCGTTTTTTTGTGTATTTTCTTGGTGTTTGTTGGTGATTAGAAAGTGTTTTTAAAGACAATATGGGTAGGCAGTGCTTTGTTTGTAGAAGGGTAGACTATTCATTTCCGCACCTCACTTTTCACAGGTAAATAGAGACCAACGTCGTTGGGTGCATACTATCGACCAAGGTCAAAAAGTAAGTCCGCCATTTTCATTTCTCGCTTGCCTCACCCCTTTGCCTATTAGGATTGTTGGCTTAATGTTTATCATAAAATTATGAATGAATCGCTGGGTCCATACGTCGAAGGATATCTCGAAGGCGGCTTCTTTGATGTCTTCTAGCGCGTCTCATGACCTCGAACTGCATATTTTGCAGGCGTTTCATGAGCGTACCTAAGAAATTAACATGTTTAGGCGCCTATCTCTTAAAAATATATTTTAATATTATTATAATGCATTTTATAACATCTATGCAATCAAATAAAACAGATGCTTTAATAATATGTCGTATTGAGATATATTAATAATTATTATGAAATGTGTCTATTTATTTTCGCATATGACAATTTTTTATTTTTCATATTTTTGAAGTTTCTATTTATCAATTTGAGGGTATGGAATAGTCTAACTGTAACAAACCATTTAATTAAATAACTAATTGGAAATTGTTCACAAGGATGTAAAAAACTATTTTTAAACGGTTTTACTTGACCTGTTTGTTATTTATTTGGAATTATTTTTTGGGTCAAATCTAGTAATTGAAATTTGACCCCCTTCCTGACGACCGATCCATCTGAAATTTGGTACACTTTCTTAGTCTTGATGACAATACAATATAACATATTCTTTATAATTATAAATTCAACATGGCCGCCGATACAAAATGGCGGATTACATATTACTTTACTACAACCTCAATATGGGTATCAAATTAAAGGGCTTTATTGGTAGAATAGAACCCACTATGAAAAAAATTAAATAATTAATTGGAAAATTTTCCCAAGGATGTAAAAAACTAGTATTTTTGCAGATATTTTCAAACTTTTGAATTAATTTTTTTGTATTACAATACTTCAACGTCTTGAGGAAATCTGTAAAATTTGTTCGCACCATCATCGTAGGATTTGTTTTTACAATTTTTAAAACAGCAAACAAGGCCTACTTTTTTCTTTCTTCTTCCATGATAGGTAATTAATTACACAATTCACAGAAAAATCACTAAACAGAATATTATAGTCCAGAAAAATAAAACGTATCGCAATAAACTATATAAAATACATTGACCGTTACCGAGTCGTTGCTTCGCCTTTCACTACTGCACTGGCAATTTCGGTTTAGAATTTCGGTTTAGTAGCCCTCGAAGGTCACAGCCTGCTCCGCTCAAGGTAAAAGAGATATCCTTCTCCTAAACGTCTTAGTTTTGAACTACGTATTGGGTATTTAAAAAAAGAAACTTTTTTTAAATATTTAACACCCCGTAGTTCAAAAACTAAGACGTTAGATATGTTTATATGAAGTTTTTCTTATTCTGTTGTAGAATCGTTTGGTTAGGTTTGTCGGTTAAGTTACTGGACACCCTGTATGTATGTAGGTAGTTTGATTGAAATTGATGAAAACTTTGATGTCTATTGGTGCCTAAACGAGTGAGGTTTATCGACTTTAATAAAAAAGTACCTTATTTTGTAAGTTTTTGATTGTCAATAAAATGGCGCCCCCAGCTTTGCGATATCTGTCAAAATAAAAGTTATGATGTAAATAAATTTTAAGTTTTAGGTAAAGTGCCCTCTGGCGGTATTTAAAAAAGTACTTTTGTCTTAAAATTTTAGAATTTGCAAAGCTCAATTTGTGAGCCAAATATCAACTGGATTGGTTAAAAAATAGATGCAATATGGCAGAAAAACCAATATAAAAATTGAACTTAGACGGCTTGTAACTCGAAAACGAATGACATTTTGAAAAAGTTTATATGAAGCTCTACCCTTATTTTGTCAAGTAGAATCACCCCTTGAAGTTTCGTTACCGATTTTTGAATCACCCTGATAACACCTAATTTAAAAAGCCGGTAATCACCATATTAAATAATAATCTGGATGGAAGGAGCTACAACTAAACCAAAAATCAGCGAAAATCTGTCAAAAGTTCAAAAGATATTTAAGATTAAATTTGAACAACAGTTTGCTTGTCCGGTTTTTTGTCCAGAAATGTATTTTATTAATTTATTAAAATGTGTCCTTAATCACCATTTTTTTTAGTCATTAACCTATGAGGTCCTTGAGAACCCACTCATCTTGAATGTTTGACGCTAGTTAGTTAGATTTGACCCCAGAAGCAAGCGTATTGTATTTTCTCTTATCGACCACCAAATGACAATTTTTTATTTTATAATTGCGAAATAAAATGTCCCTTGTACCGATAACTCTAAATAAACACGTATTTTATGTAGGTTAGGTTAGGATTCTTTAAACACATTTAAAGGTTATTATCAATTTTTAATTTTATTTATCCAATGATTTACGTCAATAAATCTAACAAACAATTAAGACTCAAGTGTCTGCTTACCGACGCGCATAATTTATTTTATTATAACAATTTCTTTCAAGTATAAAAAACATACATTTTTAAAATCCTGTAATATTTTTTCTGTTTTTCAATTTTTTTTTAAAGATATTTACTGCGCACTCAGCCAGCGCTGGCCATTGTACGCAGATCCCATTTACAGGGGGATATCCTTTAGAGTGTCGGTACTTTGTCCAGGTCGATGCTATGTGCCAACTGTAGCATTCGCCCTAGGTCCAGTCCCGCAAGATTTAGTGATTCGGATTCATTTTACAATTTAAAAAATATGTTTTATACAAAAAAGTTGTTTGGGGGCGTCCATAAATTACGTGAGGCATTTAAGGGAGAAAGCGGTCGAGTTGAGTCTCACTTAACCTCACTGTGGGAGAAAGTGGTGGTCTGTGCAAATATCTCGTAATTTTTCTTCCCTCAAAAACAGGAAATAAAATTTCGAGATTTTGGCAGGTCTCCCCAGAAAAAATACATGTTATTGTACAAAAAATCCTACGTGAGATTGGGAAATGGGGGCAGGGGATTGAAGTAAATCTCACTAAATATTACCAAAGGAGCAGGAGGGGCGGCAAAAACTGAGAGTATAATAGTAGCCTAATTTAAATGGCTATATCTCTTTAATAATTAGGTTATTAGGACAAATAAAAAAATAAAATGTTGAAGAAGGCTGAAGCTATAACTTTTTGCGGACCCGTTATTATTTACTGTTAACCATTGTTAACAATACATTCTACTGTGTGATGTGTTGTTGAAAGTCAGTAATCTTATTTGCGAATAAATTATACCCTTACTTATTTCTGATGTTTTATCATCACAAATTTGATTACTCTCTTTTAACAGCACAACACACAGAGGGATTAATAAAAAAAAACATTCAAAAACTTGTATTAACCCTGTAGAATGTATTGTCAACAGTAAATATTAACGGTTACGCCAGGGTTATAGCTTCACCTTTTTTAACATTTTTTTTAATGTCTTTTAACCTAATTATTAAAAGAGATGTGGCTATATTTATTAAAGCTTAGAAAGAAAATCGAGCATATGCGATAATTTTGGCGGGTGCTTTGAGCATTTTAGGATAATTAATAAAGTTAAATTAACGAAAAAACGGGTTTAAAGCGGTGAAAATTAAATAATTTTTTATTTCACTGTAGCTTTCAATCAAGAAGTGTGTGCAAAAAAGGGGCATATAGTGAAAATAGAATTAGTTCAAATTTCAACTTTAATAATGAATATCTTGAGAACGAAATGTTTCCGTCAAAAAATTCTTTTAGGTTCGTAATCAGCGCCCCGAAAAACCCCGTATACCAAAATTCCCCAAAATCGGAGTTGCTGCTGGTTTCTAGAAAATAACCTTAAGTCCTAAATATTAGTGGATAAAATTCGCCTTAAAAACGGTTCTAAGAGCCTCAAAGTATTACTAAAAGAGCAACTTTTAAACCGAAAATCTTCATTGATTTATTTTGGTTTATTATTTATGAAATATATCGATTGGTTATAAATAGAATATTTCAAAAACACTTACATTAATTAAAGCTGCTCCCAAAACAACCATCCATCCCCATCCTCCATCTGGAGGTTCGGCGATTTCTCCATTTTTTCAATTTTTTGTGCCATTTTAGAAGAGCTGTCCTCGTACTTCACAACACTTCAAACACCTGTAACAAATAGATAGCAACATAAATAATCGAATATTCTATTAACCTTTTTATATTTACGTACATTATAACAGGATAATACAGGTTGTTTCAAAAACTAATACATACAGGGTGTAATTTAATTGATGGCTAAAAATACAGGGTATGATTCTTAAGCCTATTTTAGGAAGAAAAGTTCATATAAACATATGTCCTAAACGTCTTAACTTTTAAGATACAGGGTGCTAAAGTTTTAAAAAAACCAAAAAATTTGGAAAACACCTATTTTAGTAAAAACTGTTATACTGGATATAAATCTTATTTAAAGAGGTATTAATTATTTTTGTAACATAATTGCTAATTAAAAATTAAAAAACCTTATTTTTAAAAGAAAAATATCCCACAAAATATCCCTCATAAAATGCCCGATATTATTTTTAAGGTAAAACACATTAAGCGTATCCTTTCTTCCCTTAACACCAAGAAATCGTATGGGCTGGATGGCATACCAGCAATCGTTTTAAAAAATGTGCTCCAGAACTTGCACCAATCTTAACTCGGCTCTTTCGAATTTCTTACGACACAGGTATCTTTCCGGAAAGCTGGAAAGCTGCAAGTGTTCAACCTATTCCCAAGAAAGGATCTAAATCTCTTCCATCTAACTATAGACCAATTTCAATTCTCTCAGTTCTTTGTAAAGTAATGGAAAAACTAATTAATTCACAAATTTTTAACTACTTAGAAAAACACAAAATTTTGCATGACATGCATTATGGATTTCGCCACAAAAGATCTACAGCAGATCTTCTTTCCTTCGTATCACACTGCTAGAATAAGTCTCTTGAGTTTCTAGGTGAGTCCCAGATCGTTGCTCTTGATATATCCAAAGCCTTTGACCAAGTCTGGCATGCCGCACTTCTTAATAAACTTCCCTCCTAAGGTCTTTCAACTAAACTCTGTACTTGGCTCTCTAGTTATTTATCTGATCGTCGTATATCAATTATTGTGGACGGCCATTCTACATGCTTTCACCAAGTAAATGCAGGAGTCCCTCAGGGCTCAGTTCTGGCACTAACATTGTTTCTTCTTCACATTAACGACCTTCTCTCGTCTACAACTAATTCCATTCATAGTTTCGCCGACGATAGTACCCTTCACTCCAGTTTTCAGGTTCCTAAACCCATTACTAAACCTGACTTGGAAAACAAACGCAGAGCGATGCAGATATCTCTTTTGCAGGATCTTAATTTAATATTGGATTGGGGCGCTAAAAATCTCGTCCATTTTAATGCATCCAAAACACAATCGTGTTCCTTGTCGCGAAAAGAGTCATCAAATACTCATCCTCTACTTATAAGCGGCCAATTTTTACAGAGCAAAGACACCTTTAATCTTGTGGGCGTCACATTTGAAAGTAACCTTAACTGGCATAAACACATTGTATCTATAGCCACGGCAGCTTCAATAAAGCTTGGATTTCTCTTTCGAGCCAAAAGTATTTTTCCCCTTCTAATTCATACACTTTATATGTGTCCCAAATCCGACCTCCCTTGGAATATTGTTCTCATATCTGGGGCACAACCCCACAACCCTAAGCATTCTTGATTCTATTCAAAGAAGAGCTATTCGTCTCATTAATAATCCTTCACTTACAGAAAGGCTTCCCTCTCTTGCACATCGACGAGCTGTGGGGGATTTATCGCTTTTTATAGGTACTTTCATGGCTTCTGCTCTAAAGAATTGTCCAGTATAGTTCCTCCACTTACGGTTCCCAACAGAGAAACTCGTGGTTCCGCGCGTATGCATCCCTATACGGTCCAACTGGACAGACCCCGAACTTCCCACTTTGTTCGTTCTTTTATTCCTACAGTTTCTAGGTTGTGGAACCTGGTACCCGCGGAGGTCTTTCCTTCCCCCAACAAACTCCCTCTTACCTTGCTTAAGACACCCACGGTACGTTAGTATTTAGGCTTTTAGCCTTCGTGGTTTGTCCAAAGATAAAAAAATGCTTCTTTAATGGTCTAAAAATATGCAATGAATTGATTTTTTTTTCTTAAACTAAACAAGAAAAAAAATATTAAAGAAGTATTTTTATTTGCTTAATCTAAAGCAAGCACACACAGAGTCAGTGGCGTACCGATTTTTTGTTGGAAATATTCCTTCAGTTGCCTCTCGAGACGCCACTGGACTTATTAAATGTAATTAGGTTGGTGATAAATTACCCCTTTAATGTCATTAACAAAATTGCCAAATTAAAGCAAAATTGGGTAAAGAATAGTTAAAATATATAAAAAAGTTTTTTTTTAATTTTAACATCCTGTATCTCAAAAGTTAAGAGATTTAGGACATATGTTTATATGAACTTTTCTTTCAAAAATAAGCTATAAAGAATCATATTTATATTAGCCATTAATTAAATTACACCCTGTCTTTACCGACAATAATGAATACATAAATTAAAATTTAAAATTGGTATAGCGAGCGTAAAATAGGGTGATGTAAAGTAATATTAAAAAAATAGCCTGGGGCAGAGACAATTATGAGACGAGTAACTGGTCCTAACAATTTGTCCATTGTATTTATCTCTTTCTGATTTAACGCAAGTTCCAATAAATATGTCATTGTGTTTCATCATGGCAGGCTATCGTAGATGGAGCAATCATCGCTTTGCCCTGGTTGCCAAGTTGTTTACAAGTTCTGCATGTAAACTTTAATGTCCTTTTTTGACTCACATCTAATTAAGAGAAAGAAAATATACCATGAATAGAATATTTTTAAACTTGACAACGTTGCCGCAGGCAGTCACGCCGAAATGTTATTCGATATTTGTGTTTGATATTTTTCAATGGCCGATTTCTTTGGACAGTTTGTTTACATTTTCTGTGATTTATTGTGTGTTTTCGTGGTTTTTACCTTTAATTGAACTTTGAATATTTACTTTTATTAGTGATCACAGTGTATATATTAAATTTGTGCTTTTCAACAGATAATTTAAGGTAATATTGACATGGTTTTCTGTAAGAAAAAATCTTTATAAAAATAAATGACATTTTTAATTAGGTGTGTGTAATTATTAAACTAAACCCCAATATTTTATATTAATAGGAAACAAAAACAAGTACCTAACATTAAGGGCACAAATAGCACAGCTATATAATTTCAATTTAGCGGGCAAACGATAAAGTCGACTCACGCGCCATCTGCGTTTACCTTCCTTGAAGACAGAAAAGGAAGGCCCAGCAGCTATCTCTCTCTCGGATAATTTATTTACGTTTAGTTGCTCGTCTCATTCTTGTCTCTGCCTGGGGGTAGAATTTGTCACTTATTAAAAAAGATTTTTTTTTAAATTAATGTGGCCCACTAATTTTAAAAGTATATTATAAGTAAAAATTTTTGGCCACAGAGATTTTTTTTCTTTTAACATTTAAAAACATTTTTTTACCACGTCAATAGCAAAGATTATTTAAATACGGCAAAATAAAATTTTGTTTGTTTGTAGCCACTAATCTTCGAAAATAAGGAACCGATCATAAAAATTATTGTTATTGTATTATGAGTGTTATAGGCTATATTTTATTATAATTAAACAGAAAGTTTACATATTAACGCCCAACGAAGTGAGCACGGGTCGGCTATCTTGGATAAACTATAACTCTGTAAGGGCTAATCTTCTGAAATACTAAACCGATCATTAAAAACTTTTTCACAATTAGAAAGCTACACTATTTGGGAGTGCTATAGGCCATATTTTATTATTATTAAACAAAAGTTCAGATATTAACGCCCAACGAAGTGAGCACGGGTCGGCTATCTTGGATAAACTATAACTCTGTAAGGGCTAATCTTCTGAAATACTAAACCGACCATTAAAACTTTTTCACAATTAGAAAGCTACACTATTTGGGAGTGTTATAGGCTATATTTTTATTATAATTAAACAAAAAGTTTACATGTTAACGCCCAACAAAGTGAGCACGGGTCGGCTATCTTGGATAAACTATAACTTTGTAAGGGCTAATCTTCTAAAATACTAAACCGATCATTAAAACTTTTTCACAATTAGAAAGCTACACTATTTGGGAGTGCTATACGCTATATTTTATAATGATTAAACAAAACTTTTGGAGAAAAATAATGACATAATATTATAAAGAGGTTAGGTTTTGTATCTACGTGTATCAGCCAATGATCTAAAAATTAAAAGGATTGCTAATATAAAATGATCCCCATATATTTTCAATAGACCTGCGCACGAAATTTTTACCCCACACTGGGAGAATTGCTGTACACCTTTGCACATGCGCAGTTCTTATAAAAGTTAACATTTTTCATTTAAAACCCAATATAGCGTTGGCAACATTGACAAAATTTGCAGTATTTTAATAAATATAGTGGTTGCAACACTGAAAACGTTTACCAATACAGTGACAGGACCACACCCATCCTAATTTAATTTATAATTTGGGATTTTCCGATCGTAAAATCCAGGTAAAATTGACGCCGTCGGCCGCCCAAATCCAATCTCCCATCTACGGTCGACCGTTATCAGGTATAGTTATTTGGTATTTGGTGTTTCATTTGTGCGTTGTGAGTAATTCTTGGTGTTTTTTTAAATTTTGTTTAATTTAAGTTTTGCCTAACCAAAACTAAATAAGGAGTAAGTAGCAAATTTTCCGTTTTAAATAATACTCTTTATTGCCATGCAGTCAAATTTTTAGAGATCAATAAATCTATTATTTTTTGAAATAGTCATGGTTTGGGTTAATTTTTTTTTACAGGAAAAATTGTATTTAGGGATTATAGAAAATATACATGGCGTTCTATTTAAAATAACAAATTTGCCTTATAAACGAAAATTGGCCGTTTTCGTAAGAAATAAATGTCACATCCAAATGGCAAAGGTTAATAAAAAAAAAACATTAAAAAATCTAAGGCTTTCTATGAACACAGCATTTTGATAATTTTATATGTTCTAAAATTATTCGCGATCAAAATGGGTTAAAATATAGTCGGAGCATTTGACTGATGTATTTATAATCACACAAAATAAAATATGGCAGTTTAATCACGTAGCCATAAGCAATTTCGTCGACACTATCACGAAGTGGTGTATCTCAAAAAGTAGAAAAATTGACTAGAGCTGAGGTAATTGCTTAAAAAAGTTGCTTCTTAATATTACAAATTGGCATACGTTAGATTTTGATATCTTTAAAAGTTATAGAAATATAATACTAAGCCATTATGGGTCCATTACCAATTTTAATATTTGTATTTCTAGCGTTTTTTTTTTGTGGTTTCAATTACAAATATGAGGTCAGTTTAGCCCTAACCCCAAAAATAAACAATTTCAATGGCATTACACGCCAAATTTAACTGAACGACAACTGCAACGGGAACGAAATATCAGTTTATGAATTGAGATTTATTTCTTAAACAAGTTACACCAAAACTAATTGCTTTTATGATAAAATACCAACCATTCAGTTTTGTTGTGTCAAGGTAGTGTTAAGAAGGAAGATAATAATACGGAAAAAAATTTCGTGCAGGTTTGAGGTCGAGTCTAAGTGGGTCCTCATGAATCAAAAATAAGGTGTTTTAGCAAAAAACGAAATTTAAATTGAGATCAGTGCTTCTAAGCACACCCGTTTGCTAAATTTCAATAAAATCAGCGATACGACCGAAAAATAAAAAATTATACAACAAAAAATAGTCCCCAATATAAAACCGGTTTACTTTTTAGGGACTGCTATGAAATACGAATACAGACTTAAAATAAAATAATAAGTAAAATATTTATACCTACAAACAAAATTATTTGGTATATTTTCTTTATAAATGAATCATATACAAAATGTTAAACCCGGTCCTGTTGTTTGTTTTTCGCTAGTCAGAAATTTTTTACTGCGCATGCCCACAATTGGACTGCGCATTGCCCAGGTGGGGGTTATTATGATTTTCGCTGCAATCATCCATTATTTATTTTTTAGATCATTGGTATCAGCAGGTGATCCAGTGGTAAAATGTTCGCCAAGTCATACGAGCGGCCCGGGTTCGATTTTTTTGCGGTTGCAGATTTCTTTTTTTTAAATAGATAAGAAAAAGCAATGAAATACAATTACAATTTGTACATTTTTTTCTTTGGTATTCATTTATATTAATACTAATATTATAAATAAAGAGGTAAAGTTTATAACTTTAATTGTTTGTTTGTAAAGGCTAATTCTCGAAAATATTTTTTGCCGGCGTTGTACATTTAATTTACTGGCATTGCCAACACTCTTTAATGGCAAGGCATTGGCAAAAAGGTATCAAAAGACGCGAAAGTGGGCAATTGGCCGTTATTAGGCCACGTGTTGCAGATAAAGTGATGGCATCCGTCATTAATAAGGTTATTGGCAAAAAAATGCGTTTAAGATGATGGCATCCATCATTAATAAGTTATTGGCAAAAAGATAACAAAAAGACACGAAAGTGGGCAAATGCAGATACTCCCAAGCAGCAAGCTGACGTCTTATTGACGAAAATTGTCGCATATACTTTTTTAAAGCTAAAATGATGCGATATTTTATTTGAAAATTAAAATAGGAAAAAACTCCTTACTGCATGCAATTTCCTTGCAATGCAAAGTACCATCTCTCGGAACACTGTCCAACTTGGAGATGCAGATTTTTACACTAGCCGAAGATATTTCTTTCAAAGCTAAGTGAGATCACCTACCGCAGACCGCTCTCGAATTATTTTTGTCTAATGGGTACGGTTTAGACGATAAAAAGCGAAGATATTGCAGAAACGTAGTAGTTTATTGTCCATTACGCCATCTATCGGTATGTCAAAAAAACTATTAAATATATATAATATTTTTATTAACACGTCTTTAAAACTTTTAATAAAGTTTTAAACAAAATGTTTACAGCTCCTAACAGTCTACTTGAATATCTTGCCTTCTCGACTAGCCATCACCAATTAATCACACAACACACACTTATTAGGTAATGAATACATTTAATTATGTCTATTAAAAACTCTTTTCTTTAAAAAGAAACTAAAAAGCTAGAAAACCACGTAGAAAACAAATGCACAAAGCGGTCACCTTCGGTCAGAAATTAACGTAGCTAATTTTACCATCATTTTATTTTTATTCGCTCCAAAATACATAATAAACATTTTGTTTGACCTAATTTTTATTTGCATGATTTTTAACAATAAAATGTTATGAAAAGACCATTTCCTTTAAATTATGTAAAAAAACATAAAATAATGTTGTTTAGCTGCCATTATAAATAAAACAGATCAAAAAAATTGCTTTAATGTTAGTTAAATACCAATGTTAATAATATGGTTTAAAAAGTATGAATATGCGTTGAAGGTTTGCCTTCAAAATCCAATATTTATTTGCCTGCAACAAAACGCGTGCTTTATTTAATCAGAGATTGGTATGCCGCCATTTTTGTATGCTTGCCGGCAATTCGCCTGCATGTAAAATTTATTGGCAATTAAGTGTTTATTTAGGGTTGACTTTTTAATGCGTATAAGATGTTGGCATAATATTGCCACCAATTGCCAATGCTTTACCATCAATGCCAATATGAAAAATGTACATTGCCGGCAAATAGTGTTTGCTGGCGGCTATTCAGGTGTAGTAAGTGAAGTGCCACTTACTATAAAAATAAATAATAAAACATAAAAAAACATATTACTATTATTCAATTCATTTTTCTCATTTCTATTCCTTATTTGTAAAATTCGCCATGAAAAATCTAGCATATAAATTAACCGCTGGCGCGAGTCGCTTTCCTCCTCTTTCGGCAACGCGACAAGTGTATTGCAAATATAAAACGGACCGAAGTATACACCTCATGCGGGGTTTTGTTTACGCTTTGACGCTCCGTTGCCATGACAACGCTATACTTGCCGGTGGCCAGAATCGCAGGTGGGAGTATCAGGTGTATTGCTTGGTAAATCCTAGCCTTAAAAAGATAGTATAGGTTTTGGTCGTTTCGTTGGTTTTCACGTATTATTTCGATTGTTTCCGTTTGAGTATTATTAGCGACAGTGATTTTTCACAGGAAGAAATTAAAGGACAGTACAGAGCACTTCTCTATGAAATATTAGATCATATTTTGATGAAATGGAAGTAAGATTCGAAGATTGTTACAAACTACAATTTCTTTGTCTTGCTGATACTGCAAAGTTTGGCCAGTATAACCAAACTTTTCCCACTGATTCTTTTCAAAATTTATTGGAGATATATGCCGAATCATTTCCAAAAAATCAGCGGCTCAAAAATAAACTTGACCTAATATTTGCTGATGAAAGTTATAGAAATATTTCATTGCAGCAGTTAGTGAAACAAGTTGGCGCAAATAAAGACATTTTTACCGAGGCGTATAAACTTTTTCGCTAATTTTAACGATATCGTCGACAAGCGTGTCAGTGGAACGGAGTTTTTCTTGTCTTAAGCGTTTAAAAACTTTCTTAAGAAACACTATATCCCAAGATAGACTTTTATCTTTGGCCAATATTTCAATTCAAAAGGAGCTTCTACAGGAACTGATAAAAACTTAACCATTTTATGAATATATAATTGATAAATTTGCTGCATTAAAAGATAGAAGGATTGATTTGGTGTATAAAATTTAGGTAAGTTTAGATATTAAGACTTTTTACTTAGACTTTTGATAGTTAAGTATTTTCAATTTTGCTAAAATGGTGAATGCGCTTTTTTCCCTTCCTGCACTACACCTGTTTTTAGACCCGCGAGCCGCCACTAAATTCAGTGCTCTTTGATAAGAAAAAAATCACAAAAAGTTTAAAGCAAATAAATCGGCATGCTTGTCTTCGCGGCCGCCTTTGCTATATTTCTTTATGATATGCCGGTTGATGCAGCTGGTCATCGCACTATGGGATAGAAATTAATTTTTGGTCAAAATTCTGAAACTTATCAATCTAACTTAAAATGAGGTGCTTTTTACTGGAAAAATATTATAAATTATTACAAATGGTTTTTGGAAACCTAAAAACTTATTATATGTTATTATAAATTTAATAAACTAAGTAGATTAAATGTTGTATATTTATGTTTACCTAAAATACATTTTCAAGTTTCTTGCACCCCAATAGAAGTCGTCATATCCTTTTATAATTTTACGTACATGTAGTTTGAAGTATCTACTTTGAAATACAGCATGAGCCATTAAAATTTCAAAGTTGCTTTTAGGCCAAAATAATGGATTTCTATCCCATAGTGCACTCGGCGCGTCGCTGTGAAGGATAGCGGCGCCTTTGTACAAAATAGTCCGACTGCAGGCGGCCTTTTTTATGCGTTTCTTGTGTATTCTTCTCAAAAGTGGCACCTGAATTTGCGCTTTTAAAAATCAAACACTATTTGCCGGCAATATACATTTTCATATTGGCATTGATGGTAAAAGCCATTGGCGGTTGGTGGCAAGCAGCCATGCCCAACATCTAATACGCATTAAAAAGCCAACCCTAAGTGAACACTCAATGTTGCCAGCGACATTTTTGCATGCGAGCGAGATTGCCGGCAAGCATACAAAAATGGCGGCATACCAATCCTGATTAAATAAAGGCAAGCCTTTTTTTTTTGTTGCAGGCAAATAAATATTAGTTTTTTGAGGAGGCCCAGACCTTCAGCGCTATATTCATACTTTTTCAAAACCAATATTATTAACATTGGCATTTAACTAACATTAGAGCAATTTTTTTGATCTGTTTATTTATAATGGCAGCTCAACAACATTATTTTATCGTTTTTTACATAATTTAAAGGAAATGGCCTGCTTTTCATAACATTTTATTGTTTACAAAATCATGCAAGAAAAGTAAGGTAAAACAAAATGTTTCATAACTTATTAATGACGGATGCCATCACATTATCTGCAACACGTGGCCAATAACGGCCAATTGCCCACTTTCGTGTCTTTTTGATACCTTTTTGCCAATGCCTTGCCATTAAAGAGTGTTGGCAATGCCAGTAAATTAAATGTACATTGCCGGCAAAAAATGTTATGTTTAATGTAATGTTTTCCCGCACGAAATTTTGTTTTAATAAATAGGTCCTCCGATAAGACTTTTTCGGTATATTACTGTATTAGTACCTATTTTTTTTTTGTACCACATGAGAGTAATAAAAAAATAAAAATTATTTTGCATGAAAATATTTTTTTTTATTTTTACTGAAAAAAATTATGAATTTAAAACATCTCTGACACAAAGAATTTACAAGCTCACCTGCTTAAGTGGCATGGTCCTATGGTTGCTATAGTCTACTCTGTAAACATGTAAGTGATTTAAATGTCACAGTCGCGTTGATTCTTTAAATGTTTGAATAGTTTTCGGCTATTTTTAACTTAAAAACTGCGAAAAAGAGCTTCCGGACTCTATTTTAGAAGCTGCAACTGAAACGAGCCTGGAACTCCTTCCTGTGATTTTCAAAGAAAGATCCGGTTGCTATTGTTTCATATAAATAATAAATATTTTTTTTTATATAAAATTTGGTTAAATTGTGATTTGAAATAAACTTTAAAGAATGTATAAATTGTCTCTTATATGCTGTAGAAAAATATTGATCCTAACTCTTGCGGAAAGTAACTTTCCTGCACTCAACTGCTTGTCCGAACTTCGCTTCGCGTCGTTCGGGCATCAGTAGTTCGCGTGCGCGAAGTATAACTTTCCGCACTTGTTAAAATAATAACTATATCGATATCTGACAGTTTGATACACGGAGTGTTGACAAGTCATACACAATTATCCCTCAGAAATGTCATATTTCCCCCTTGAATAATTACGTAACCGCAAGTGCAATGATTGAGTAAACCGTCAATCAAATAATTCCACAGGGGAATTTCCTATTGAAGGACAGCATTGATTTAGAAATTCTCATTTCTAGTTGTTATATTGAGAACACTGCGGACAGATAATCCAGATTACTAATGACCAATCTAGTCCAGAGCAATTACCAGCTTTCGCTGCCTTATGCCGTGTTTCTCATTTACTGGTGTGCATGGCTTTAAATTTTGAAATATGCCTTATTAGGGTAACTGTTATTTCCCAAATTTGTTTTTTTTAGCGATCGCCCCCTGAACTTTTAGTTTATAGTCTAAAAAAATATATCCAATATAAAAATGCTCTTAATTTCTGATGCCGAAATCATGTTGCTTTTCCCATTTAAATACCATGGGATTGGGGATGGGAAAATTTGATAGTAAACTGGCAATTTCAAATACAACACTCTGTATGTTACATCACCATTAAATAGATATTTTAAAGAGCTTTAAGAAAATACCAGATTTGATATGCCTATCTCTTATAGTTTAAATAAATAAATAATAGTTTAAAAAAACACGTTTTTATATGCAACCGAACTAAAAATTAGAAAATAATTTTTCATTACAAAGAGTTTGTATTACAGTAATAAAAGGTCACACAATGAATCATAATTATATACCTCAAAATGGAATTATAATAAAATTTAATATAATAACATAATAATTCACTTCAGAGTAAAAAGCGTGGGGTGCATTTTACAATTTTTTCATAACTTTTCCCTCATAGATATTTACAAATGAAATAATTATAACATTTTTTAATATATTAAGCACCCCACGCTTTTATTCTGAAGTGAATTATTCTGTTATTATCTTAAATTTTATTATAATTCTATTTTGAGGTACCTATATAATTATGATTCATTGTTTGACCTTTTATTACTGTAATACAAACTCTTTGTATTGAAAAACTATTTTCTAATATTTAGTTCGGTTGCATATAAAACCGTGTTTTTTTAGTTTTTTTATTATAATTTATTTTTCATTTTTTAGTTCGATATATCAATTAGTTTTCTGCGGACATGTGATATTGAAATGTTTCACGAACTATTTCGTAATCTAATCATTTCATTTAAAGCTTCACTGTTGCATGGGGTTTCAGAACGCAACTACTCCGAACAAGTTTCTGTCAGCCTTATGCTAAAAGTACGTCCGAAACTACACGCATGCGCAGATCGCGCTCTAGCTCGTTCTCTGTTACTCTCCTACAGAAAATCTATAAAGGAATTTATTTATCCTGGCGATACTATTCAGGATAACGGGATACTGTTTGCAGATTATTGCATTGTCATGAGTCCTTGATACGTGTGCAAAGTTTCAAAGAAATCGAATTGCTGGAAGTTGGTGAAAATTCAGCTTAAAGATTCCGTTACATACATACATAAAACCCAAGCTAATAAAAACGTGTTAAAAAAATGTGGCCATTCAATTCTGAAAATTATGTTAAATTTTCATTATATTAAGTTTAGTGTCGAAGATTAAATAGACATTTTCAATTTTTTTTTAGATTTGGATGGCCATATTTCCAAAACTATAGCAGGTTGAAATTTTAAATGTGGTGTTTTCTTAAAGCTCTTTAAAATGTCTATTTAATGATGATGCCGGTTTACTATTAAATTCCCAAGGATAACCACAACTTAATCCAATTTCAACATTTGACGGTAAATAACTCCTTAAGGAGTGACTTAGTTGAAAATTCGTAAAAACTCTTTTTAGAGCGTTAAATTTTACATCGGAATATGTGATAAGTAGATTTTTTTTCTATTTGTGTCAAATGTGTTGTTATCACATTTTATAGGTTTTATATGAATTCAAGAGATTACCTACATATCCTCGGACACCCTGTAGATTTGAATAAAAAGTTACTATCTTTATTTTTTACTTTAGAAAATTAATATTTGGGTTAGCTTTGGTAAAACACAAATGGGTTAAGCCTTGAACACAACCACAAAATGTTGTATTTATGTGACCACCCCGTGGTCCTCGTCTTTCAAATCGCGCCCTCTTCCAATCACTTGCCATCCTATGTAAATACACAAAACTATAACAAACGAAAAGTGAATAACAAAAAAGAGGGTCCCCGCTTTTTAAATCGAGCCGCCTTTCCATCATATCGCGCCTATAATAAATCCTGTAACTTCTTACCCGCAAATGCAAGTACTTACCCCCCTCCGCCCCCGCCCACCTAGATCTGGGGCTGTATGTGACCAAATATTGTACCCATCGCGCTGCAACGCCTACTTGTATCACGTATTCCGTCTAGCTAAAATTTTTAGGATTTGATTTAATTTAAAAATAACCGTCTAGTTTAAGTCTGGTAGTTTTCCATTTAAGGGTCATTTAAACGCGAGGCAATGCGCGAGTACCAGAGGAAATGGAGAGAGATAGAGAACTCGCTTCGACCACTGCGCATCCCATTTTGCGGGAACGGGCAATGGGCGCCGCCATATTTACCCCTATTTTCCTGGATTTGTCAAAAGTAATTTACCATACTCAACCTTATTTTCACTATATTCCGCCTTCTTTTTTGCACAAAATTTTTATAAAACACTAAATTGCCACACAATATTTTATAAACACCTTTTAAAAACCTGTTTTTTATTTATTTTACACGTTTTTTTTCATTAAATTGAAAATAATTTACCCATAAAATGCTGCCACCATAAATAGACAATATGTAGATGTATGTATGGTTGCATACACGAGTTTGTTTAAAGTAAAGCTTTTGAATTAATATAATTAATAATAAAAAAGTGTTTAAAGGGTTTTTTGATGTTAAATGAAATATTGTGTGCCATTTTAGTATTATAATATGAATTTTGTGCAAAAAGAAGTGAAAATATTGTGAAAAATAAGATTAGTACAAATATCAATGACAAGTAGTGGACATCCATGGCGGCGCCGCCCGGTATTTGCATTCTCGCGCATGGTAAAGCGACCCTCCCCCTCTCCATTTCTCTGGCGAGTACCCACTCGGCCAACGCCACGCTGGCGGTTAAAAGTCTAGAGACGGCTCCTGGCATCAATAAATTATTTATCATAATTTTTTGCAGTCCGGATTCAGAACTACCTCAAAAGTGTCAAACTTTACTTATAAACGATTGCGTAAAGGGAGAAAATGTCAATGGTGAGCACCTTATTAATTCACATAAATCCACAAGTGGATTTCAGATTGGGGCATTGTATTGATTTAGTAATTATTCGTCATTTCCAGTTGTTATGTTGAGGGCATTTTGAACAGACAATCTGGATTAATTATGACTAATATAGTGCATAATAATTACCCGCTTGTTAGCACCCCAACACCCCCTCATTGCTGCATTTATTAAGTTAAGCTTGCAAGAGATCCGGCATAATTTCTAGAGCCTAATGACTACAATGACAGGACAAATAGAGCTTTAAATAACTTTACCGACAAACTTTAAGTAGTGATTCTCCAAAGAAAAATAAGACAAACACTTTATAATAATATTAGTGTTGGTTATTGGTTATTTTGACTGCCCAAACTGAAAATTGGCTTTAAGGCACCTTTCAGAGTAGAAATAATTTTTATTAGTATCGTCCATAAGAGATTTAAGGTAAATATTAAAAATAAAGTGGTACGCCACTGCTTTTTTTTAAAATAAAAAGATTTTTAAAGTTGTCATTTAGTTTGGAACAAATTTGATATTTTAATTTTTTGTTTATTTTGATGTACGGTTTTCGCGTAAATAAATAAAAACCATATCTCGGCATGGTCAAATTTATCTAATTAAATAATAGATAATAAAGGTGCTTTTTTGTGTAAAACTTTATAAAAGCGATACGAAATGACTATGCTGACAAATGTCTTTTATTTATTTACGGGAAAACCAAACCACACCAAATAAAAAAGCTAAGAAATCAATTTTGTTTTAAACTAAACAAAAAATTTTAAAAATATTTTTATTATAAAAATGCAGTGGCAAAATATTTGTTTCTTAAACAATATTAACCTAATACCCTTCTTGGATGATAATGTTCAAAATTATTGTTTTTCTGTATGCCAAAAAATGTATTCTAGGGCAAAGGGGGCGTTCCCTAAATTTTTTAAAAATATTTGATTTGGTATAAATGTTATTATTAAAAAAACATAATTTTTTTCATTTCTTTTATTCTTAACACCCACGTATTTTTAAAACAAAGACGCTTAGGACATATGTTCATCTAAAGTTTTTTTTATTGTAGACTCACCCTCTAAAGTTTATCGGTTGAGTTACTGAACACCCTGTAGTTATACAGCGTGTCCGCCGAAGTTTCCAACAAATGAGACATTTTTTCATTATTTACTTTACCAAAAATGCAAACCTGTTTTATTAACAAAAAAAAGGTTTTTTTATGATATAACTATTAAAATTTGAAATTTGTACATGAGTAAATACTTATTTTGAAATGTAAAATATGAAGAAAGCTTCAGAACTGTCAAAACAGGAAAAAGTCACAGATACGCTCGTTATCGCATAAAAAATTAAAGAAAAACTTCTTTTTGTAAATAAACGAGTTTACATATTTAAGAGGTAATATTATTTTAAAAGTCTTTCTTCATAATAATTTTCGATCATTTCAAAAATAAGTGTACTTTCCTCTTTAAGAAAATTGGTATTTTTTTAGATACCTGTATACCACTTAAAAAAATTAATATATAATTATTGCATTTTGGGTTTAAGACCATGCAGAACTTTTTAAAAAGATAAACTTTTTTTAGTAAAAATAATAATAAAAAAGTTTCCCATATGTAGAAAAGTTAGGCGGATACGCTGTATATTGGCGTACCTATTAAGCTGCTTGAAATATTTTTAGCTTAAGACCTTAACGTCCACCAGACAATCAGGATTAGTAATTGCTAATATTAGTGCCAATTAATCACCCCTTTGTTAACACTTTCTTAAACGGTTTTGCGCTAAAGTGGTAATAATAATGCATTATAATTCGCAACAGTTTCATTGACAAACACTGAGGAATTATACTAAAAACAAATTAATTAATTTAAGGGTCAGGAAAAAAATAATAAAATTAACCCATATTGGAAATTTAAATTAGGGAGCACAGTGTTGCAAATTGGGTCCAAACAGCTGATAAAAATGGGTATCTAGATTCAATTTGGCAAAGAATATTTACATAAATTACCTGATTAGTTATTAAATTTCACGAAAAATATTGGGCATCATTGTCCGACAACCTAAATAACACAAAACAGGATAACAGTCAGTGTTTCGAGAAACTTTATATATATAAAGGGTAAGTTTTTCGTTATTTAGACTTGAACTGCAGATAAACCAAAACTGACCACTTAAACGCTTAACACTAGTTGTAGACAACTATTTTCTTATTTTTTTATTACATTCATCCAATAATTTATAAAAATTCTTTAAAAAATAGAATATTAACTGCCACAACAAAAGCAAAACTTGATTATAAAATTCATTATGTTCTAAATTTGCAACTGCAACGTTGCCAAGTCGCTTTAATTTAGTTTTCAATATTGCATTGTCTTTTAACCAAAAAATGCTAAAAATTACGTGTTAAAATAGCTTCAAAAGAAACAATTAAATTATGTTAAAAATATACGCTGGGTTAATGAAAAATATAGCAACTTTTAAATATCTTCTAAACCGCTTAAACTACGATTCTAAAATTTGGTGGTATTTTAAAATACACACACAAGAGTTTTAGCTGATACTGATACATAAATATTATTGCGAATATTACACCAGTTGTTTTTCCAACACAAAAAGGGTTTGAAACATTTTTAACAAATAGAATTGTACTAACGGATAAAATAGTACAATTATTCAAAACATCTTGAAGGTGGTGGTATAGTATAATATTTGACAATTACAACACATTAAAATAATTAAATCTTTTATTTTAGAAATCAGTCAGATTATATAGTAAAGGTATTAGAAAATAATCACTTCCTGTTTAACCGGAAGTACTATAAACTTTCTTATTTTAAATACATGTACCTACTGTTTTTTTCTATATTTGTATTCTGTATAAAATCTCCATTTTTAATAATATATCATACAGGGTGTTTTTTTTTCAAAATAGCGGCCAAAGAAGATATTTTAAGAAAATCGAGGTGCTGTGATTTCGTAATTTCAGTTTTTAATGTAATTAATAGGAGATTATTTAAAATTTGACAAACATTTTAAATGAAAACACCCCTATTTTATTTTATTTTCAAATTCTACACTAAAATCTCTTTTTATGACGCATCACAATACAGGTTGATTCAAAAATCAATCACGAAACTTAAAGGGGTGATTCTACTTGACAAAATAAGGGTAGAGCTTCATATAATTTTTTCAAAATGTCATTCGTTTTCGAGTTACAAGCCGTCAAAGTTTAATTTTTATTTTGGTTTTTTCTCCATATTGCATTTATTTTTTAATCAATCCAGTTGATACTTGGCACATCAAATCGAGCTAAAATTTTAAGACAAAAGTACTTTTAAAAATACCGCCAGAGGGCAATTTACCTAAAACTTAAAATTTATTTATATCATAACTTTTTATTTTGACAGATATCGCAAAGCTGGGGGCGCCATTTTATACACAATCAACAACTTAAAAATAAGGTACCCTTTATTAAAGTCGATTAACTTTACCGTTTAGGCACCAAAAGACATCAAAGTTTTTATCAATTTCAATCAAATTACCTACATACATACAGGGTGTCCAGTAACTCAACCGACAAACTTAACCAAACGATTCTACAACAAAAAATAAGAAAAAAACTTCATATAAAAATATGTCCTAAACGTCTTACTTTTGAGCTACGGGGTGTTAAAAATTAGAAAAAAGTTTTTTAATATCAAATTTCTGTACTGGTAGCCGATACTGGCTACAATATTTTAGTGGTAAACAGCGTTTTAAAATCAGTTTACATACATTAGAAACGCTGCGCGGATAATATTTGTTTGTTTCGACCGGCAGCGGCAGGGCTTTTGCTCAGGTATATTGCAGCTGCCTAATTTAATAATACATTTTTTTATGCTACCTTAAAGATCATAAGAAGCGCTTTCACACTCTCCATTTTTCGCTGGCCGCTGAAGCTTGGTGTCGTAGCCGTAGCCTTAGACACTTAGAGTATCTTAGCGATTTTTTTTCTTCATTATTAACATAAAAGAACATACAATATTTACAAAATAAAATCGTCGGTTTCCTTTACGCCTTTAGCTAAATGCCAAATAAAAAAATTAAGATAATAAGATTATGCTTGTTTTTTTCCTTTGAATGTAAATATAGCCATAAAACAGATATCATTTAAAAAATATATTATAATTTATTGAAAATGGAGACAAATAGTCTAATCTAGCAGGGTCAGATTATTAAATATAATACTAATAATAATAAGATTATTGTTTGTCACTTTAGTATTTTTAGGTCCTATTTATGTAAAGATTAGTGTGGTATTATTGTATTATAAAATAAGCATATCAATAATTATTATTGATACATATAAATTGATATTTATTTATGTAAACAAAAGCTTAAACAAGAAAAACTAAATAAATTCAATAATGCATTATTTTTAATATTTAAGGTTATTATAACATTTTATAAATATTATTTTATGTAACGTTATAACATATAATATAAAACATTTAATTTAAATAATTATTTATCAAAAACATTAGTTTCTGACTTTGCCTTAAATTAATTTATATTTTCATTTTATTAAGTTGGTTTTACACTTATCAAACTACTTGTAAAATAAGTTTGACCAAGCTTATCTTGAAGAAATTTGACAGTATACGCAGCAAATTGGATATCAAAGATATTCAAGGTCGCCTTGTCAAATGTGTTTTAAGGAATAAAACCAATGATCTAAAAATTAAAAGGATTGCTAATAGAAAATGATCCCCATGTATTTTCAATAGACCTGCGCACGAAATTTTTACCCCACACTGGGAGAATTGCTGTACACCTCTGCACATGCGCAGTTCTTTTAAAAGTTAGCATTTTTCATTTAAAACCCAATATAGTGTTGGCAACATTGACAAAATTTGCAGTATTTTAATAAATATAGTGGTTGCAACACTGAAAACGTTTACCTATACAGTGACAGGACCACACTCATCCTAATTTAAATTATAATTTGGGATTTCCTGATTGTAAAATCCAGGTAAAATGACGCCGTCGGCCGCCCAAATTCAATCTTTCATCTACGGTCGACCGTTATCAGGTATAGTTATTTGGTATTTGGTGTTTCATTTGTGCGTTGTGAGTAATTCTTGGTGTTTTTTTAACTTTTGTTTAATTTAAGTTTTGCATAACCAAAACTAAATAATGAGTAAGTAGCAAATTTTCTGTTTTAAATAATACTCTTTATTGCCATGCAGTCAATTTTTAGGGATCAATAAATCTATTATTTTTTGAAATAGTCATGGTTTGGGTTAATTTTTTTAAACAGGAGAAATTGTATTTAAGGATTATAGAAAAATATACATGGCGTTCCATTTAAAATAACAAACTTGCCCTATATACGAAAATTGGCCGTTTTCGTTGGCGTTGGGGAACACCGCATTTTGATAATTTTATTTGTTCTAAAATTATTCGCGGTCAAAATGGGTTAAAATATAGTCGGACACCCTGTATTAGCATTTGACTGATGCATTTATAATCACACAAAATAAAATATGGCAGTTTAATCAAAATAATTTGACATAATTTCAAGTTATAACACGTAGCCATAAGCAATTTCGTCGACAATATCACGAAGTGGCGTATCTCAAAAAGTAGAAAAAATTGACTAGAGCTGATGTAATTGCTTAAAAAAGTTGCTTCTTAATATTACAAATTGGCATACGTTAGATTTTGATATCTTTAAAAGTTATAGAAATAAGCCATTATGGGTCCATTACCAATTTAAATATTTGTATTTCGCTTTTTTTTGTGGTTTCAATTACAAATATGAGGTCAGTTTAGCCCTAACCCCAAAAATAAACAATTTCAATGGCATTACACGCCAAATTTAACTGAACGACAACTGCTACGGCAACGGGAGCGAAATATCAGTTTATGAATTGAGATTTATTCCTTAAACAAGTGACACCAAAACTAATTGCTTTTATGACAAAATACCAACCATTTAGTTTTGTTGTGTCAAGGTAGTGTTAAGAAGGAAGATAATAATGCGGAAAAAAATTTCGTGCAGGTTTGAGGTTTAGTCAAAGTGGGTCCTCATGAATCAAAAAGAAGGTGTTTTAGCAAAAAACAAAATTTAAATTGAGATCAGTGCTTCTAAGCACTCCCGTTTGCTAAATTTCATTAAAATCAGCGATACGACCGAAAAATAAAAAATTTTACAACAAAAAATAGTCCCCAATATAGAACCGGTTTACTTTTTAGGGACTGCTATGAAATACGAATACAGACTTAAAATAAAATATTTAAATATGTATACCTAGAAACAAAATTACTTGGTATATTTTCTTTATAAATGAATCATATACAAAATGTTAAGCCCGGTCCTGTTGTTTGTTTTTCGCTAGTGTCAGAAATTTTTACTGCGCATGCCCACAAGGGGACTGCGCAGTGCCCAGGTAGAGGTTATTATGATTTTCGCTGCAATCATCCATATTTATTTTTCAGATCATTGAATAAAACACGTCCGATTTTTCTTTTAATATTTAATGCAAAACTACCAACCTAATGGATAAATAAATAATAGTTTAAAAAAACCAAAAAAACACGCTTTTATATGCAACCGAACTAAAAATTAGAAAATAATTTTTCATTACAAAGAGTTTGTCACTTCAGAGTAAAAAGCGTGGGGTGCATTTTACTATTTTTTCATAACTTTTCCCTCATAGATATTTGCAAATAGAATAATTATAACATTTAATATATTAAGCACCCCACGCTTTTATTCTGAAGTGACAAACTCTTTGTAATGAAAAATTATTTTCTAATTTTAGTTCGGTTGCATATAAAAGCGTGTTTTTTAGTTTTTTAAAACTATTATTAATTTTTCATTTTTAGTTCGACATATCAATTAGTTTTTTAAAAATAAATGCTCCAATTTATTCACTAAAAAATTCCTTCGCCATTTTGTCAAGAGACACAGAGGATCTGTAAAGGAATTTATTTATGCTGGCGATCCTAATCAGGATAACGGGATACTGTTTTTAAATTATTGCATTGTCATCGGTCCTTGATACGTGTGCAAAGTTTCAAAGAAATTGAATTGCTGGAAGTTGGTCAAAATTAGGCTCAAAGATTCCGTTATATAGATAGATAGATAGATAGATAGATAGATAGATAGATAAATAGATAGATAGATAGATAGATAGATAGATAGATAGATAGTTACAACCCAAGCTAATAAAAGCGTGTTAAAAAATGACAGTAGTTGGCAACTACTTAACCTTAATTTTATCGTGATTTCGTAGTGTTTAGTTTTAGTACGAGATCCGAATAGGAGGCGACCTTCGCCCATTTGTTTACCGGATAAAAACAGTTTTATATTAAAGATAGTATTTAAACAAAGGTATCGTCATAGGGTTGCCTAAAATTAGGTCAAGGACATATTTAGTTTTAAAAAAATACCCTAAAATTTTTAACACACCTTGTATAATGGCAACCTCTATATTTTAAAATACGTACGTATGCTAGTTATTAAAACATATTTTTTAAAATAATACAGAATGTACCGAAAAAAATAAGTTTAAAATTTAAAAATTTACCAAGGCATTATTTATAAAATTGAGGAAACAAAATGTACTAATATATTAGTACTGTCATGTACATATGTACAGTGCGTCCAATTTAACTTGTTAACATTTTAAATGTTTATAACTTTTTATTTCTCAACTAACTAAACATTATTGATAAACCAACATCTACAGTAAATGATGAAGTTTTTTTCTGTTATGAAGATTACACAAAACAATTTTATTAACAGAATATATTGACATAACTAACCTTTTTTTTTTTTTTGAATGTATACCATGTATAATAAACCATTATTATACAGTGTGGTCCATTAAAGTGTGCAACAAATCAAAAACTGTTTTAATTGCAATTTGTAAGAAAATTTGATTCTTCATAAAAGTTTACGCATGGTCCGAAACTGTATTAGCAGTAGTTGGTTTTTATTAAAAACACATATGCCATATATGTAAAGTTATAAATTTGCAACTTCTTATTTTACATGGTACAAAATAAATACAAAAATGAATTTTTTAAGCCATTATGAGGATCTTAAATTATTAGTAATCGAATTTTAATTAAGTTTCTTAAAAATACACAGTAAAAATATACATACTCATGCATAGGAGAGATCCCTTTAACTATTTAAATATATCTGAATTGGTATAAAAAGTATTATAAAAAAAAAATATTATTTTTATTTTTAACACCCCATAGTTTAAAAACCAAGACGTCTGCTACATATGTTGATATACGTTAGTATTTAGAATTTTAGCCTTCGTGGTTTGTCCAAAGAAAAAAAAATAGCCAATATTATACATAATTAAAGGAGTTAAGACAACATGATGATGAAAAACTCACAATTATTTAGGAATGTCAAAGGAGCAGTTTAACAAATTGTTACAGAAAGTTGAGTCAACTATTAGCAAGTCCCACACAGTTCGTGAGCCAATAACTGCAGGCGAGCGTCTAGCTTGTACTCTAAGGTAAATAGGCAACAAAAAAGTGTATGTGGTAAATAAAGACCAAGACAAGCTATTCATCAGAGTTGCCTAATTTTTTACATAATAAAATTAAAATTGCGGAAAACCGCTCTTTTAGTCGTGGTATGCCAAGGTTAGGTGTTTTTAAATGACACTGTATTTTTAAAAATTGAAAATTAATAATGCATTCAAAAAATATTTTTTATAAGGTAAAATCGTTCTATTTCAACAGTTCTTTGGATAATGACGAGATATTTTCAATTTTTGATTCTTTTAATACTAGTTTATTAAACTTAGTTAACCTACTCCTGATAAAATTACTTAAAATAATGGACAACTTAAGTCATTTATCGGTTAAAATATGATTTTCTTAGTTTTTTAAAATTTAAATGATTTTTAATTATTTTTTTTAATAGTATTCCACCAGTATTTACACTATTTTTCCTAAAACGCATAGCTAGGTCATAAGATCTTTGACCATTACGTTACTTTCTTAAAACACTTTATTTAAATGACTAAAACATTAAATTTAACTTGCAAACGCTACACCAATCTGGTCAATTTTTGAACCGAAATAGGGTAAACTTAGTAACTGTTTTTTGCAAACACAGACTACTTGAGTTCAGTCAATGTCCTGGGTTACGTTCATAAATCATTACAAAGTACACATTTCTTACATTTCTTTTACATAGGTCGTTCCTAAATGTATTATTTATTACACTGCTTTCTGTCTTACAGCGTTCAAAAATAGTCTGGAAATGTAACTTTGTATTACATTCTTTACCGTGCTGACGACCACGGTAACAATTTACCGACTTTGCGCATTTCATATTTGTCTCTTAAAAGAATAGGAAATAAACGGAATTTTTATAATTTTTAGATTTAAAAGTTTTCAAAAAGAAACAAAAAATATTTTGCTGATGGTACTATGATTGTCAGAACAACTTTGTTCATTTTTAGGCGACTTTTATTTAGCTATTAATTTTTCTCCAAACCACAAAATACCTACAAACTTCTTCAAATTCAAAATAAGAATATCTTTATACAAACACAACATTGTACAGGTTTTTTAAAATGTATAGCATTAATAAGTATTGATTTGTTTATAAATTTATTTATAGTATATTAAAATTGTAACTTATATTAGTTTATCAATAAATAAATACATATTTTAAATTATTTTACGTTACATGCCAGGTTACAAGGGACATTTACATTTCGTTTCCTGAGTAGCGATCAAAAATTGCTTTTACAAGGTTATATATTTCAAATGTCATTTTGATTCCATTACAGAGTACAAGGATTACTTTACATTTTATTTATGAACGCACTCCTGACTGAAACTGAGATAAGTTTTGTAAATTCGCTTACCGCAAACCCTGTATAAAAACGTCTTATTTTCATGTGAAAAATATAAACAATAAACAATAAAAACTGAAACAAAAAGCTACGTCTACTTACAGTCTTTAAGTAAAACTAACTGATTAAGTGTAAATAAGCAGGTCTATATTAAAATCACTTGTGCTAAAAATAGTAGCAAAAATATTCACCAAGATAAAGACACAGAAACTAATTGCACGAAATTGAAAATGCGTAAATCGGAGTAAAAAGTAGATATTCTGTTTGTTTAAAAGGTCATTGATCGACATAATTACTCAGATGAAGTAGCATAATATATCGGACGATGTTTTGACAAAAAGGCGTAAGGGAATTTTGGCTTTTTTGCAGCACCAAAGACAATTGTAGTTTCACTATAGACTCCCAGAACAATGCTAAATTTTTGGCATCAGTTTGGACGCTGGCTTGGGTGAATTTATGAAGCGGCAAATTAAACGTACTGTTTAAGTGTGTACTCGATGGATACCCGCTTCATGAATTCCACGAAGCGAGCGTCTAAGCTGATGACCAAAAATTTAGCATTTTTCTGGGTGTCTATAGTGAAACTACAATAATTGTCTTTGGCAGTACAAACATAAGACTGATTTTCTATTAATTATAGGTTTATGGGTATACAATAGCTTTGTTCGCGGGTTCGATTCTGAACCGGTTCTGGGACTATTCGCATGCGCAATGAAAAAGCAGCGTTCGCGGTTAGTTAAATCCTGAATTTTTAGTAACAGTTCTATGTTCGACCTGATTAGCAGTCCCGGATTTTTGTTGGAACTAAAAGTTCAGTTCGGAATTTCATGCGCATTGTCGACATGGTCAGCTGTTTTCTGTTTTTGTGGTACACAAATAAACCGTTGTATTACAGTTTATTTGTTTCTGCCACTTTTTATGCGGGTTAATATACCTGTTGAATACTTTTTTATATTTGTGTGATTCTGAGCGTTTATAAACAAAGGATTTTTAATTGTATTTCGTATGAATGTATGTATGCACTAAAAAACAAGAGGAGGCAGGGAATTCCTCGTCTTCCGCAGAGAAACCTCGAGTGGCTTTCGACAGTATAACAATTTACCTTTTTGTTTGAATTTAATTTTTTTTGTGTAGTATCCAATTTAACCATGAAAAATCCTAACCAAAAGGCTAGGTTAGAATACATCCTCAGCTGTATAGAAAATCGTTTGCGGTAATTAAAAATTCCGAACTAATAAATAACTAGATGCGCTTTTAAAACAATTCTAAACCAGTTCGGTTCTGGTTCAGAATTAGTTCATTACTAGACCCGCGAACAAAGCTAATATTTCGACTGTAAATATTTCGGGATTTAAACATTTGTTAGTTATTTCTTTTTGCGGGAACGAAGGGAAGCCTTTTTAGAATAATACTGGACAATTACCTTAATTTTAACAAAATTGTCGCTTACGCTTTTTGTCGTTACACCATCGATATTATGGTCATTTTTTTAAGAAAAACTATTGGGTAATTGTTTACTTATAGGACACCAAGTCGATTTTGATAATTGTTGGCATAGGGGGTTTTTGGAGTGCTGATTAAGAATATAAAAGAATTGTTAGTCGGCAACGTTCTGTTCTTGAGATATTCATTATCAAATTTGCATAATAAACTAATCTAAATTCTTGAACTTTGGTTGGTTAGCGCTCCCCTTAAAGAAAATCTAAGTTTTAAAAGCAATTCCTCTATTTCTTCTTTGTTGTAAAGGTAATTAAATTTTATGGACATATATTAAGTTTTAAAAAAAGTTATATATTTTTTAAAGAGTATAGTAGCTTTTAAAAGAATAACCTTTATATGCAAAACTTTTATATGTTTCTAATTATAGGAAAAAGGCAAATATTTTTAAGAGATTTTCCACCCTGTATTATAAATATTATTTTAAGCAAGAAAAAAGTATAAAAGTTTAATTTAGTATTGAATTTAAGACTATTTTTCTACATTTAAAGTAACAAAGAATTTGCAAAATACTTGACTTAACATATATTTTAAGGCGCAAACAAAGAAAAATAATAAATATCCACTTACCGGTTCTGCTTATATGTAACAAATGAATAAAAATAAACTGTATTGTGTCAAAACAATAAGTACTAATAATAGAAACAACACCACGCACCAAAATCAACAAACTATTTAAATTGATACTCTGGGTACTCTTATTACTGAAGCTTACAATAATTAAATCTTGGGTAGATAACTTATCTTCATCTGCCAGTGGCGTAACTTTATTTTTTTCCGTTGCTCCGAAATGCTTTATAAAATAGTAAAAAACCTTTATTTTAACTGGTGTTTTTTTTTAACAATGGTTTATAATATAGTTAAACCATTTAAAAAAATGATAAACCGTAAGATATTTTCGTTTATAAAAATTTATCCTGATGTGTCAATAGATATTATCCCAGCAAACACTATTTGCCGGCAATGTACATTTTTCATATTGGCATTGATGGTAAAGCATTGGCAATTGGTGGCACTATTATGCCAACATCTTATACGCATTAAAAAGTCAACCCTAAATAAACACTTAATTGCCAGTAAATTTTAAATGCAGGCGAATTGCCGGCAAGCATACAAAAATGTAGGCATACCAATCCTGATTAAATAAAGCACGCGTTTTTGTTGCAGGCAAATAAATATTTGATTTTGAAGGCAAACCTTCAACGCATATTCATACTTTTAAACCATATTATTAACATTGGTATTTAACTAACATTAAAGCATCTTTTTTTATCTGTTTTATTTATAATGGCAGCTAAACAACATTATTTTATGTTTATTTTACATAATTTAAAGGAAATGGCCTTTCCATAACATTTTATTGTTAAAAATCATGCAAATAAAAATTAGGTCAAACAAAATGTTTATTATGTATTTTGAGGCGAATAAAAATAAAATGATGGTAAAATTAGCTACGTTAATTTCGACCGATGGTGACCGCTTTGTGCATTTGTTTTCTACGTGTTTTTCTAGCTTTTTAGTTTCTTTTTTAAAGAAAAGAGTTTTTTAATAGACATAATTAAATGTATTCATTGTATTCATAATAAGTGTGTGTTGTGTGATTAATTGGTGATGGCTAGTCGAGAAGGCAAGATCTTTAAGTAGACTGTTAGGAGCTGTAAACATTTTGTTCAAAATTTTATTAAAAGGTTTAAAGACGTGTTATTAAAAAGTATTATATATGTTTAATAGTTTTTTGACATACCGATAGATGGCGTAATGGACAATAAACTACTACGTTTCTGCAATATCTTCGCTTTTTATCGTCTAAACCGTACCCATTGAACAAAAATAATTCGAGAGCGGTCTGCGGTAGGTGATCTCACTTAGCTTTGAAAGAAATATCTTCGGCTAGTGTAAAAATCTGCATCTCCAAGTTGGACAGTGTTCCGAGAGATGGTACTTTGCATTGCAAGGAAATTGCATGCAGTAAGGAGTTTTTTCCTATTTTAGTTTTTAAATAAAATATCGCATCATTTTAGCTTTTAAAAAAGTATATGCGACAATTTTCGTCAATAAGACGTCAGCTTGCTGCTTGGGAGTATCTGCATTTGCCCACTTTCGTGTCTTTGTTATCTTTTTGCCAATAACTTATTAATGATGGATGCCATCATCTTAAACGCATTTTTTGCCAATAACTTATTAATGACGGATGCCATCACTTTATCTGCAACACGTGGCCTAATACTCACTTTCGCGTCTTTTTGATACCTTTTGCCAATGCCTTGCCATTAAAGAGTGTTGGCAATGCCAGTAAATTAAATGTACAACGCCGGCAAAAATGTTATATGGGATATTTCCTAACACGTGCCGAAATTGCCTTGATTGCTTGACCAAACGCTACGCGTTGTTCGGTCAACTGCAGACGCATGCAAAAAGTGGCACTTTTAACACGAAATATACTATTGTCATATCAGGATAAATGTTTATTGTAGTTATTCAGTTTTGTCTCGTTTTCTAAGGGGTAACCCTGTATATTGAAGAGCCGTAGTGCTTTTTATTTACCGTGTTTTTGTGGTGTACGCATTATAATATTATATTTTATTATATTAATTTAATTTTATTTAGCCATTAACTATCTAAAAAGAAAGGTATGTACGTCTATGGACAACATCACAGTGGTATATTGCCTTAAATGATTTTATGATTAGGTACTTACTAGATTGAAAAATCACGATCTTTCTGATAACATTGTAAAGTTAATTTATTTATTATAAATTACCATATACTTCATTTAAAAACTGCAGAATAATTATCTATTTTGCCAAACTAATGGAAATTTTGTACGATAAGTTTGATTAGATAACTATTTATGACGTAAAATTTCATAATTTTAAATAATAAGTACACATCGTCGCCGAAATCGCAAAACCACGCAACTGACATAAAATTGAAAATGAGTTGGAGTTTTAGCGCCAATAATTTGTACAAATTATTTTTAGGAAATCAACAACAAAGCGGGATCAATGCACAGCCAATGATCTAAAAATTAAAAGGATTGCTAATAGAAAATGATCCCCATATATTTTCAATAGACCTGCGCAAGAATTTTTTACCCCACACTGGGAGAATTGCTGTACACCTTTGCACATGCGCAGTTGTTATAAAGGTTAGCATTTTTATTTAAAACCCAATATAGTGTTGGCAACATTGACAAAATTAGCAGTATTTTAATAAATATAGTGGTTGCAACACTGAAAACGTTTACCTATGCGGTGACAGGGTCACACTCATCCTAATTTAATTTATAATTTGGGATTTCCCGATCGTAAAATCCAGGTAAAATTGACGCCGTCGACGGACCAAACCCAATCTCCCATCTACGGTCGACCGTTATCAGGTATAGTTATTTGGTATTTGGTGTTTTATTTGTGCGTTGTGAGTAATTCTTGGTGTTTTTTAAACTTTTATTTAATTTAAGTTTTGCATAACCAAAACTAAATAATGAGTAAGTAGCAAATTTTCTGTTTTAAATAATACTCTTTATTGCCATGCAGTCAAGTTTTTAGAGATCAATAAATCCATTATTTTTGAAATAGTCATGGTTTGGGTTAATTTTTTTAGCGGGAAAAATTGTATTTAAGGATTATAGAAAAATATATATGGGGTTCCATTTAAAATAACAAACTTGCCCTATATACGAAAATTGGCCGTTTTCGTAAGAAATAAATGTCACAACCAAATGGCAAGGATATAAAAAGAAACTTAAAAAAATCTAAGGCTTTTCGCGAAAACCGCATTTTGATAATTTTATTTCTTCTAAAATTATTCGCGGTGAAAATGGGTTAAAATATAGTCGGACACCCTGTATTAGCATTGGACTGATGCATTTATAATCACACAAAATAAAATATGGCAGTTTAATTAAAATAATTTGACATATTTTCAAGTTATAACACGTAGCCATAAGCAATTTCGTCGGCAATATCACGATGTGACGTATCTCAAAAAGTAGGAAAATTGACTAGAGCTGATGTAATTGCTTAAAAAAGTTGCTTCTTAATATTACAAATTGGCATATGTTAGATTTTAATATCTTTAAAAGTTATAGAAATATAATACTAAGCCTATTTCATTTTACTAAAAAAGAGTAGTACAAAAAGTACCTAAAAGCACCCTCGTGAAATTTAAACATAAAGATACGCCGCACAGAGGTCATTTTTGGTAAATCAGGCGGTAATAAATACAAATATAAAAATATTAGGTTATAACTGTGCTTAACTTGTATAAATAGCTTTAGATATGGTAACTAATTGTTTTAGGTTGTTTCATGTTAAGTCTTATCTATATACAGAGTGTTTATAAATAAATCAGTATTATTAAATATATTAAGGAAATAATATAATAATTATATTTAGACAAAAATAATTTTATTTAACTTCATTCTTAATTCACTTAAACGATACTAGTTTTATTTTTAATCAGATTTTATAAACAGGGTGTTTAATTTTTACTTAAAATAACAAATAAAAGTGCATTAATAATTAAATATTTTTATGTTTCAAAACGTAAAAAAGAACCGATAATAACTAGGTATAAATTATTATATTATAACAAAAAAATCGTATCTTTTTCCACAATTAATGATCAGAATTTTCCGAATCGCTACTTTCATTTCCATATATTTCGTTTGACAAAAGAGGCTCTTGAAGCAATTTTAAAACCTCACTGTTTAAAGGTTGTTTATTGGAACGAAGACCTACACACTTGGATAATGTTGATATAAGAGGGTCAGACGAAAGCAGTAGTCTACAAAATATATCTTTCATAGTTTCCTCCCTAGAAAATTTTCGGGAGTATGATTCCCGATATTTCCGAAAGTCTTTGTTCCTAGATTCTAGGGCTTCTTCTGAAAACATGCCTATCGGAAGAGGTACGGCCTTTATAATTTCTGGCCCATGAATAAGTATCCTATGGAGACTCGCTGGCATATAATACCATGAATACAGCCAAATACAGCTTAATGTAGAGTGTCGCAGTACTTTTGCAGTACTCTTCAAATGCTTTTTTATTAATTTCATAGCCAGATGACATTGTACTTAGTATTATAAATAAGTGCTTTAGAAAATCTTCGTCAAGCCCTACAAAAAAATCATTTCATTGATAAAGATATACATCTTACAGAGATAAGCCAAAAATTACCTGTTATTAAAGCAGCTTGACGATGATTTTGGAAAAACCTACGGGCAGTATTCCCGTCATTGGTTGTACCAAATCCTTGTTTAGGAATATCAACCAACAAACTTAAGTCTTGTCTTAACCTTTTTATTATATGGTCCTTTCTTTCTTTCATAATTTGTTTTTCGTTTTGATCTCGTATCTGCCACTTCTTTAAATCAAGCCTGTAGGAAATGTGGAGGCAGCATTCCAGGCATCTTATCCAGGCATGTAAAGTTGAAATGCCATAATCATATAAACTTTGATCTATTGGTAGTGTCATTAACATTTCCAAGTTGTTCATAACTTTGGGTGTGGCTCCACAGATCCCACAAGTTTGCGTTGAAGAGTTGCTTATGACAGAAAACATCTTTCCGTCGATCATTGTCATTTTAAATGTATGACGAATAGTTAATTCGTAGTCATCAATAACTGTAGGTTTAAGTTTTAAAATTTGATCTTTAATATATTTAATTTCATTTGTGCACAATTCAGGAGTTTCTTTTTGAAAAATAAGTTTTATAGGTCTGCAAAATCTGGTCGAGGATGGACGTGGATTCTGCCAAAGTATAGTGCCATTGTTGGATGTCATTTGCAAAGGAACAAGACAAACTGAAAATAAATTTAAATCTGAATTTGATTCATCATGTTGCCCGCTAAACTTTTGTTTATAGTGCGAATGTCCTGCACTACCATCACATCCCCATTTGTATATAATAGTAATTTCATTTTTTGAGGCATTTGGCGGTAGGTTATTGTAAAGATCTTGCTGAGATTCTATTATTCTTTTTACTGTGTGGTCAACGAGTGCCTGAAGATTAACCTCAGCGGATATGTCTGTTATACGAATATCATTTTCACTGAGATAACATTTCTTTTAGTCTCTAAAAGTATATTGTAATTAGGGTAAATTTGGGCATTATGTTGTTTTGCTTCCTGTTGCAATAAAATATAAGCTTTTTTGTTAGCGAACAATCAAGAAAAAGGGTAAGTGCTTCATCAGCGGAATACTTTACAGGCAAGGTTTCTTTTTTATTCATTGCTTTTTTCACCTTTGTTACGCTAGCAGGTGAATTCTCTGTAATTTCTTTTAATTATATTTGAAGCATTTCTTTGGCCCGAATATTCTAAACTTTTACGAGTAGCAAAAGCAAGCTCTTCTGTAGAATAGTTATCCAATAATGGCATTAATTTTTGTCTTTTCTTTGGTCGCCGAGATCTTTAAATACCTTTTCTGGCCTACCTCTGCTGGATCCAGGTATAGGTGCATCTAATTCTTCCATAAAAATTATGGATTCATTTAGCCATTCACGATATCTGGCTTCAAAAACTTTTCGGGACCGTTTGCAATTCTTCCACATTCTGGCCAGAGCGCTGTTGAAGTTATTAATTTTTCTTGCTACCATATCGTACTGATTATCACGTTTATCATAATTTAGGTTTAGCTTTTTAAATACAAATTTAAAAACAGACGAATTTTTATCTCCAAGTAGGCTTTGCTCGCACCAAGCGGCAAACATGTCGTTTTTAATAATTGACATGGTCCCTAAAAAAACATGTTTTTTAAGCGTTTGGCACTTCTTGGCACCCAAATGTGTAATTAATAAGAAGTCAATAAAGCAAATTAAGTAAAAAATATTTTTATGAAAAATATTGATTAATATTACAACTTGCAGCATTTGAAAATTAATATAATTTTAAAAATAGCAAAAAAATGGATTTTTTTACATTTAATTATTTTTTTTACCTAAGCGAATATTTTTTAAAACATTTTAAATTAAATATTAAAGCCCTTACCTTGCTCTTTAAGATAACCAAATCCAAATTTCAAATATTGAAAGCAGAAAACAGAATTACACCTTTCAAACAACACAACATAATGTCAAAAACTAATCGCGAAGTTGTCAGTAATTAATTTTTAATATTTCAACTGTTTTCATGGCCAGCTCGAATCAGCAAAAAAACAGTATGTTAAAAAATGTATTCTTTGGAATGTTTTCTTTAGGATTATAGCGTAAAATAAATTTTTTGAGAACATTGTTTTTGTTATTTATTAATTCCTAAAAAAATAAAATGACCTCTGTGCGCCGCTTCGTGATATTTAGGACGATTTATACCATATAATATCTTGTAGATTGCTTATTGCTCGTATGTTAAAAAAGGAACATATGTATCTTTCTGTGGAATGTTTTGAATAAAATTAAATAGTCCAAGCGATTCCATTGCGCTTAAAGCCTAGTTTAAGATTATTACATTATCAAGTTTATTTCAAGTTGGCATTTGTAGGCAAATTAAATCAATAATTACTTACTGAGTACATTACCAATTTTAATATTTGTGATTCGCTTTTTTGTGGTTTCAATTACAAATATAAGGTCAGTTTGGCCCTAACCCCAAAAATAAACAATTTCAATGGCATTACACGCCAAACTTAACTGAACGACAACTGCTACGCCAACGGAAACGAAATATCAGTTTATGAATTGAGATTTATTCCTCAAACAAGTTACACCAAATCTAATTGCTTTTATAATAAAATACCAACTATTCAGTTTTGTTGTGTCAAGGTAGTGTTAAGAAGGAAGATAATAATACATAAAATAGCGTGCAGGTTTGAGGTTAAGTAAAAGTGGGTCCTCATGAATCAAAAAGAAGGTGTTATAGCAATAAAATGGAATTTAAATTGAGATCAGTGCTTCTAAGCACTCTCGTTTGCTAAATCTTAATAAAATCGGCGATACGACCGAAAAATAAAAAAATATACAACAAAAAATAGTCCCCAGTATAAAACCGGTTTACTTTTTAGGGACTGCTATAAAAGACGAATACAGACTTAAAATAAAATATTTAAATATGTATACCCCAAAATTACTTGGTATATTTTCTTTATAAATGAATCATATACAAAATGTTAAACCCGGTCCTGTTGTTTGTTTTCGGCTAGTCAGTAAATGTTTATTGCGCATGCCCACAAGTGTACTGCGCAGTGCCCACGTAGGGGTTATTGTGATTTTCGCTGCATTCATCCATATTTATTTTTCAGATCATTGTGCACAGCGCGTTGTATGATAGAGAATTTCGGGACAAAAATCGTATCAGTCCTATTGTACTAAAATGGTTTTGTTTCTAATAATCAAGTAGGGTGCTTTGCTAATCAGAAAGCAATACTGTAATAATATACATTTTTAACACATTAATATACATACAGGATGTTCATATTAAAACGTACCACCCAAGTTATTTGAAAAACACACAGTTTTGAAAAAATGGCCGAAACAAGTCAAGATATTTATTGAAAGGAAACGTTTTTACAAAAAAATTAATGGCGCCTTAACCGCCAGGGCCACCCACCCCGAAAATTCTTAAATGAGAAGAGGGTTTAAGTAATACATCATTTTAAACCTCCTGACGAGTACTTTATAATTCTAGAATATAAAAACAATATTTTCATCTACTACAAAATGATTGTACATTAAATATAACCTGATTTGTATGGTGTGTATGTATTTCTTCTTTGTAACCAAAGCTAATAAAGTTAAATATGCTTATTGTGGTCTTTTCTGAAAGCTCTTTAACAGGTCTTTTAAATAGTGATAATATACAGGGTGCTTCATTAAAAGATACACTTTTTGTTCTACCCTGTACCTATATTATCACAAGTATCACAATTAGAAAGATGTTTAAAAAAACTTTTAGAAAAATACCACATTAAGGATATCTCTAACTTTATTAGTTTTGGAAATAAGGCCATTCAAATAAGGTTTTCAGGTAATATTTACGCCATTTTGTGTCAGGTAAAGGTATTGACTTCATATTCTAGGGTTATAAATTCAAATTCAAATTCAAATTCATATATTACGGTTAAAACAATTTACATTTACCGACGTCACAATTTAAAAATAGTATAAAACTACACAATATTAAAATAGTTAAAGCACAAGTCTAAATTATACATTACTAAATAAAATTTCACTACAAATACATTTTTTTTCTGAACATTTCTGAACATTTACATTTAGACTTCATCCAACTAAAAGTACTTGCCAGGAGCTTTAAAATGATTTATTACTCAACCCTCTTCTCTTTTATCATATAAAAAATTTGTGTTGGTGGTAGTGGCCCTGGTGATTAAGGGGTTGAAAAGGCGACGCGACATCCAATCTTTTGTAAAATAGTTTTCCCTCAATAAAAATCTGTAATGTGGGATTTTTTTAAATTTGCCTCTTTTCGCAGATAACTTAAGTGGTAGGTTTTTAAAGGAGCACCCTGTTTTATACATTTAGGTTGTCGCAAAAATATTAATTTTGGCGTTTTTTTACATATTAAAGCACTGTGCGGTGTGTTATTTTTTAGATGCCGGAATTATTTATTTAATTTCTATCTGTTGGTATTCTACACGCGTTAGATCGTCTTTTTCCTACGCATTGCCTCGTGAACCATAGCTAATACGGTATTTTAATTAACAATATAGACTCTAAATTAAAATAACCATACATTGTAGCAGAAAAGGTTAAATAATGCAATAATAGAGACATTTTGCACCCCTTATTTTGCAATTCCGTTGTGGTTAACGTTATTCTGAGACTGCGCAGTAACGCAAACATGATCCGTTATCGTTATTAACCATACCGAACTCCTTTAATTACAGATGAATACCGAAGAGCTTATCGTTATCGTTATCGTTATTGTTAAGCTGTGTGGTTGCCGGATTGTAGAAATTTTAATATCAATTATTTAAGAGGTTAAAATTTTAATGCCGTATTTATTAAAATATCATTGATACATAGGCTGTAATTAACGAAAAGCCCATAGCAGTAAGAAAAATAAAATAATGTAAAGAAATTAAAACATACTTGCACTTTTAAGAATGTTTTAATCAGTAATTAATTTACATGTTACAATTTGACTTTTATTCTACTACCAAACCTAACCCTCTAATTTTTGTGTTTTGCATTTTTGATTATACTGTATTGTTTACATCTAGCTTTAAAAAACGAAATCAAAGAACTGTGTACTGTAAAGTACTTATTTTTCGTTTACTTTAAAATCAGGTGAACCACAGGCAAAAATGAGGTTAGTGTGTCGAAGGCGCAGATGCAAGATAAATTTCTTAAAGAGACTGCAAAATCTCTGTCCAAAACTGCTGCCGTAATCGTTATGTTTAATAACGGTAACCATAAGAGGAGGCTAAAAAGTCTGTTATTTTAAGAAGTGCAAAATGTCTCTAATAAAAGTAATGTTTTTAGAGCTCCTGAAAATATAGTTCTTGCAGATACGTGGTTTTGCGGTAACGGCGCACTAATGCTAATGAGATAGATATTTATAATTTGGCTAAAATTAGATATCTCAGGAAGAATGACTCGTAGATATTCGATTTTGCACGAAAAATGTAGTTTATCTATCCAAGAAAAAAAAGTCTCGAAAAAAAACTAAAAATAAATCGTATGTACACAGTGGTTATATCTCAATAATATCTGAAACTTTTAAGAAAAAATAATTTTTATCATAAATTTTCTACCATTCTAGATATTTCCACAAATTTGGTACACTCTTTTGAACCAGTATATTACATTTTTTGCGGTAAAAGTTTAAAGTTACCAGTGGCGTTTCCAAGATTTGTATTGAATTTTTAAAGAAAAAGTTCTACTACACTGCTTTTCTTCAAATCAATATTATTTTTGAAATACCTATTTACTTTTAAGGATAATTTTATCTCTTGATATTTTTTCCGTACGACAGGACGAGCTTTCGTTTGGAAAAATAAAAAGCCATTTTCGATGCATGGCCAAATCGCTAAAATCTGATCTGGTGTTTTGTTTCTAATTTCTAATTGTAAGGTTTTCGACTCTGTAATAGTTTTCTAAAAGCAACACCTTTTTATTGACATTAAAATTTTAGTCATCTAAGTATTCGGCCTTACTTTTAATACAAATTAGACAAAAACGAATTTTAAATACAAATAACCATATTAGATTATAGCGATTTTGCCATTCATCAAAAGCTTGCTTTTATTTTTAAAGGAAAACCGGTTTGTCACTGGGTATTGAGAAGACAAATTAATCCCAAAGTAAATTTGTATTTTAAAAGTAATAATTATTTTAAGAAAGAAAGCATGTGGCATACTGCTTTTCTTTAAAAAATTCAATACAAATCTTGATCAAAGCCATTGGTGAAAAAGAATCAAAACTTTACAGTAAAAATGAAATATAACGGTTTAAAAGTGTGTACCAAATTTTCCATAAATACCTGGAATGGTAGGATAGTTATAATAATAAAAAATAATTGTTTTTCTTAAAATTTATTTTTTTTTCTAATTTTAACACCCTGTATCTCGAAAGAAAGCGTTTTCAGTACATAATTTTTATGTGAAAAATATTCTCATTACCTTTCATATTATGCAGCGTTAAAAGGATAGTACCAACTTAAAAATAACCCTGTATATTAAAAAAAAAAATGATGATAGCCACTATAGTTTTGACGCCTCACTGTTAAAAATCTTTGAAAAAAAAGCTATAATATATTGTTCGAAAGGTTTTGGTTTGATAAAATTTGTAATATTTTTAGGTGTTTTAGATTTCACACCAAAAGATAAGCAACAGGCAATACGCGATACGCAATGGGCAACATGCGTCGGTAGTAGTTAAATAACGTCATAATTCCTGTTATCGCCGTCTTTTCGGTATGAACGGGTGGCATTTAAACCAATGTTATTTACACTACTGACTCATACATCGCGTATCGCTTATTGCCTGTTGCTTATCTTTTTGGTTAGAAATCTGCCTAATGCTTGTAGAGCAATATAACAATTTTTGTTGAAAAGTCCAGATTTTAATGAGGTATACCACAGTGCCCGTATGATTTTTTTACTATTTTCTTGGATTGGTAATTGAAATAGGTTGGATGAAGAAGGGCTCAACTTTGTAAAAGTAAATTTTACAGGAGATATAAATACATAATTACCAACAAATTAAAAAATAGGCGGGTTAAAATAATTATGTTAATATTTATGCAAGCGTAAGTAAAACTGATTTTTGTAAAGTGATTTTCCTTTTTTTTTTCCTACGGGTAAGGATACCCTTATGTCTTCATTTTCCTGGTAATAATAAAATTGCCTAAACACTAGACTCTTTAAATTTTTTAACAAGGCCTAGTGAAAGCCCTAACACTAAAAAAAGGGAAATATCGTGCCACAGTTTTTTGTTTTTAAGTTATCTAGAAATGTTTGCTCGAAAAAAGATGTCTGGGATTTTTATTGTGAATAGAACTACTTGTACCAAAGACTATGTAGACTAAGATTTAAGGTACGGTTCCGAGCACTGCGACAGACAGCAAACAGCCGACGCAAGCGCCAGAGCCATTTATATTACCAGCAACGCTACTCGTTACTCCCCAAGGTAAAAGCGCTGTATGAACGCGAATTATGAATGGCTCTGGCGCTTTCGTCGGCTTGCTGCCTGCAGCGGTTCTCGGAACTGTCACTTTTTTCATACATTTGTATTATTAAAAGTACAAAAAACTAAAAAAGTATTACTAGTTTTCATCTTCTTCGACACAGACACAGGTAGTCGCAGTTAGGTTTTCATAGAATAAAATGGTTTTTAAAAATTTAGTTAGCTCCGTAATATTTTTTGAGCTTTTACGTACTCAACTTGAGGTTTTAAAAGGGAAAATGTTTGTTCAAGTATCGCACATGAGCCTCTTTTGTGCTAGGTCAAATATTAACATATACTGAGCTATTTTTCTCATTGATCGCAGTAATTTAGTCGGCCTTTTTTATACTAAGTAGATGCAAGGTCATATTTAAAACGTAAAAGCAACATAATACCAGTTTGGCCTAAGTACACGGGTGTAAAAGTAAAAAGCCACAAGTGTCATACAAGTAGGGACGGAAATCAACTATCGCTGTCTAAACGCGTCGTTTAAATAGTGTGCGAGCAACAAAAAGGCGAATAATTGAAAGTGAGAAGTATTGGTCGCCCGGCATTTCAATTAATTACGTTTAATCTACAGTTTTGTTCAGAAATCGAACATCTAAGAGTCATTTTGTCTAAAAATTACTTAAATATCCTATAGTGCGGCGTCGGCGACATATTTAAAACGACCTAGACCTTAGAACGTGTAACCTTTTTTACTTTAATTTGCATGGTCATATGGTTATTTATTTCATTACGTGACTATTTTTTTTATTGAATTAAAGTATAAACTGAAAGCTATTTATAGCGTCAAGAACAAAATTATACGAGAAATACTTATAAGGTCAAAATAAAATTTAAAGTGTGATTCAAAAATCAAATATTAAGCTTAAGCCACAGTGCAGCAATCTGTGGACAAAAACCCAATTTTCGGTTTTTAGCCTGGTCTTATTTTTAGTAAAAATGATACTAAATAATTGACCAAATTTTCATATCCTCAAATCATACATTTATATACGCATCATTAAGATTTATTGAATTAAAATATAAACAAAGTTCATGTAGTACATAATATACAGCGTGTCTTCGGAAGTTCTTACCAAATCGGAAACATTTTAATTATTAACTTAACAAAAAATGGGCCTCTTTATAAAAGTCCTGCTTGATGAGAAAATACATTTCCATAAAAATAATTGTATGTTAGATGCACAGGGTGGTTTAAAAAATACTTTTTACCAAATTAATATACAGGGTATCTCCTTACTTCTTTAAATGGTGATTTTTTATGTCATTTTATGAAGAAGAGTTCCTGTAAATATATGTAGTGTAAATAAATAGTTGTTCGTTTCTAAAATATAGGGTGTTAATTATTTTTATAAAAGTCTTGTTTTTTTTTCAAATATCTTAAATACAAAGCCAGATAAAAAAAAAGTTACTACACTTAAAATTTGTATTTTTAGTTGCTTTATAGCAAAAAATATAAAAACTACATAAAAAGCCCATGGCGTACATATTCTCTCTCAATAATATTGGCTGTTGTGCCTGCTGTACGCCACTGACTTTTAAAACAGTTTTATTATTTTTTTCTATAAAGCAACTAAAAATATATCTTTTAAGCGAAGTGCATTTTTTTGTATCTGGCTAAGTATTCAAGATATTTAAAAAAGAAACAGACTTTAAAAATAATTAACGCCATGTATGTCAGAAACGAAGCAATTCGGACTTATGTTTATAGGAACTTTTCTTCATAAAATAACATAAGAAATCAACCTTTAAAGTTTGGTACCGTAGTTAGAAAATAACCTTTATTTTAATTTGGAAACAAGTCATTTTTAAGCCACCCTGTACGTCCAACCCACAAATATTTCTGTGGAAATGTATGTTTTCATCAAGCAGGACTTTTTAGGAGGAGACACTTTTTTGTAAAGTTAATTATTAAAAAGCCATTTCGTAAGAACTTCCGAAGACACGCTGTATTAACAGTTATATCAGTTAACGATTTTGCCTAAATTGCAAGAATTTTTACCGAAAAAAAAATAGTGTTTTTGGGAGTCTAATATGATGGGGGTGACAAATACATCAAAATTTATTGATAATTAATTCTTAAGGATCTAATTATTTGATGTTCATGAATTTGTTAAAAGAAAATGGTGCAGATTCTTATTTATTGTTTTGTTTTGGCAAATTCACTAAGCTATAAAAAAGCATAAAAAAGTATTTTTGCAATATTTTACTATTTTGTGGCAAATTTAATGTAGGTTAAGGGTATCGTGCATAGAATTGCGATTATTTGCAACACTTCTTAAAACAGATCGTTATTATTTTGCAAGATTTACTTAAGGTAACTGTTTTAAAGCTTGGGTTTCGGTAATAGGGAAAGGAATAAAATTATAATAGAATAAAGATAAATGCCTTTAACATCCAAGATTCTGATGATTTAGCAGTAATTAGTACACCTCGATAGTTATAAAAATTATTAGCATTTTTTGTTTAAAGTAAGTGTAAAAACTACCAAAAGTCCAGTAAAAAATTTACACCCCCATGGTCCTGCGTTTAAAGTAATGAGGACCTTTTTATTTTTATTTTTTGGACTTTACATTTTTAAGGGCCCCACTTTATTTTTTGCGCCAGAGCCTCCGCTGCCCTAGCTACGCCACTGATTTCTAAGAAATTTTAATTTTTGTTATATTTATTAATTTTAAATAATAGGTAATTCCTTCCTCAAGTGTCACCTGCAATGAGCAGAGCAATTTAAACAGTTTTAATAATAAAAACCATAAAAATACACATTAAGTTCGCGCAGTGGGTGGACGAACATGCGCACCTAAAAGCCGTGGCAAAATACAAACACCGGTACCCTGTTCCCTTCGTGCGCGGTCTGACCGTAACGCTCATTAGCTACCGTACTTCGAACAGAAAACCAGGACGCCGTCAACAAATTCTTTCCTATAATGCGGATAGTTTTTTTGTCGCCGGGTGCGTTTACCTTCAACTCGCTTGCGCACCAACCGGTTTTTCGCCCATGAAATGTAACTTTTGTTTCGCGCAGGTTATAACATTGGCAATTTATCGAGATCAGTGGAATGAAACGTCAAAGTCGTTATTTTTTTGGTTTTTAAAGGTGAGAACCTTTTTCTTACTCTTCAATTTTTTTGTAGGTAATTCGGTCCCCCCAAAAATATGTAAGTCCCGTCCGAAAAAATATTTCTGAATTTAACACTGGCGACTACTAATACACCTAACTAACTTGTCATTTATGAAACCATTTTGCCATGTACCAAGGACAATCAAATTGCCCTACGGACAACAATTTAGAAGCATTTTTTTAGTAATATGAAGGTATTGATACTATTGTTGCATGGGGACCAAGAGTAACCTTAGAAAACGCGTCACTTTGAATCACTTAAAGAACCTAAAAAAAAAAGGGATAAATTGCAGAAATAATAACAATAATTCTTAGTTAGGGATTTAGTTTAATTGAGATTAAGAGATTTAAAAAAGTGACTGATAAAACTCTTAAATTTATATATATTTTCTATTTTTTACCAGGGACAGAGATATTTTGTTTTATTAAATTTCACACTTAAATCCCTTTTATAACAGCACGACCTCCCAAAAATGGAATTAATAGTACTTCCGGTTAAAAGAAAATTTAAATCGTAAAAACTTTTTTTCGAAAAATACAATTTCTTTATAAAATTTTCTTTTGTAAACCCCATTTATGCACAGTCTGTATATTAACATTAAAGAGCAGATGTTTATACAGATTTCTAATTTTAGACGGATGTTAATTATTGGGTTAACAAATTTATTTACAAACTAAAAACCTTTAATAACTTTAAGAGCATAGATGTGGTCAGTTATATGTTTTAAGGCACGTATACTGCTTATTGAGAAACCACAGATTCCTTATGCCCAAATAATAGAAGAAAAAACTTTTTTTTAAATTAATAATATATATGATATGATACCAGTGTCGGGTTTGACATCCACATGATTTCTTATATAAAACCGGATTTTTAAGCGTTGATCACGCATTTGACACTGTAGAGCCGCGTCCAGACTTGCAACAATTCACCAAACATCCATCCAAACTAATTAACCTGTTTACGCGCTCCTTTGACGCCAAAGCACCGAGAAGCTATAAATCACCGGTGAATCATTCGCAAAGCCTTTGAAACGATGTGAATTTCGTCCACGTTCGCGCTAAGTGGCGAGGTATGCAGCGTGAAGCGGCACGGCGAATTGTTGCAAAGTCTGAACGCGGCTTAAAGTGAAATTGGAATTTAGAACCACAGTGTATTAAGGCAAAAAAACGGTAATTTTTTATATAATTTTTAATAAGTCTTAAATATTATCGGTATTTAGCGGTGTTTTGACATGAAGTATTCAGATTCGATAGTAATTTTTATGTGCTGACTAGAGGGCGTTACCTACACTACTTGGAATTTTTCTAAAGCGTTGCAACTTTTTTGTACTTCCCTGTATCTACTTATGTGCTCTCTAAGTAAAATGGTAAATTCTCCTGTGTTTCCTGCACAAAAAGTTATATTTTAAAAAATTGCTCAGTCCCACCGTATAGAATATAATGATGAAATTCTGACTTTTTTTATAACGTTTAACATAAACTGAAGAAAAGTAAGTACTTAAAAAAAACGAATATAATCATTTCATGTATTTTTTTGTAGAAGTTAATTATCTAATAGGAAAAACATTTGAGAAAAAGATGAATTTTTTATTATAAATCTCTTACCATTCTAGATATTTTTACAAAATTTGGTACACTTCTTTTAACCGTAAAAAAGTATTTAAAAAATAGTATTGATTCAAAGAAAAAACAGTGGCGTACTACTTTTTTCTTTAGAAAAATTTAATACAAATCTGTTCGAACGCAGCTGTTTTTTGTTAACTTTTATAGCAGAAAATGTAATATAGGGATCCAAAAAGTATATACCAAATTTTGTGAAAATATCTGGAGTAGTAAGAAAGTTATAATAAAAAAGGGATTTTTATCTTAAAACCTTCCGGTTTTAATAAAATATAACCACCATTTACGAGCCATCCTTCCTGAGAATTCCAAAAATGTTTTAAAACATCCCAAGCAGCAAGCTGACGTCATTATGACGTCATTTCTGGTCATAAGACGTCATTAGACCAAAATAGTGACGTCATTTTAACTTCATTTAACTGACGTGTTTTTGACGTCGTTGAAGCGATGTCTTTTCGACGTCATTTTTCGTCATACTAGCTCATAAAAATCTAATGACGTCATGTTTAAAAAACCCGCCAGAAAATTTTTATGACATTATATGATTCATGTCAAAATCCAACCGAAACATTATATGACAGAAAAATAAGACTAATAATTTTACAAAATTGAAATAGGAAAATACTTTACCGATAGATGGCGAAATGGACAATAAAATACTACGTTTATTCAACTTCTTCGCTTCTTATCTCCTACACCGTACCGATGAGACCAAAATAGTTCAGACCGGTCTGCGGTTGGTGATCTCAATTAGCTTTGAAAGAATTACCTTCGGCTAGTGTAAAAATCTGCATCCTGGTTGGACAGTGTCCTGAGAGATGCGACCTTACAGTGCAAGGTGGAAGGAAATTGCAAGCAGTAGCGAGTTTTTTCAATTTTAATTTTCAAATAAAATATAGTATCATTTTAGCTTTTAAAAAGTATATGCGACATTTTTCGTCATCTTAAAGACGTTATTGTGACATCATTAACAGGAAGTATTTTGTCTGTGACTTAGGAAGGTCAATTTAACGTCATTTTGACGTCATCTTATGACGTCTTTGCGGACCAAATATGACTAAAAAGGGACTTCAATAAGACGTCAGCTTGCTGCTTGGGATCCTATAGTGCGATACACTTTACACATAGATAACCTACATTTAGATCCGCAGTGGCAAGAAGCATTTTTTCGGATTTTTACGACCGCGCGCAGTGGGTCGACGAACATGCGCACTTAAAAGCCTTGGCAAAATATAAACACCGGCACCCCGTACCCTTCGTCCGCGGTCTGACCGTAACGCTCATTAGCTACCTTACTTCGAACAGAAAACCAAGACGCGGTCAACAACTTCTTTCCTATAATGCGAATAGTTTGTTTGGGTCCGGGTGCGTTTACCCTCAACTGGCTTGCGTACAAACCGGTTTTTCGCCCATGAAATGTAACTTTTGTTTCGCGCAGGTTATAACATTGGCAATCCATCGGGATCAGTGACTTTACACCTATTATTTTGACTAAATTAAACATTTTTTTCTGCTACTAATAGATACTTAAAGAGAAAAATTGGACTTTCACACCATTGTATTGCAAAAACATCGTCCAATAATAAAATAAAAGAATGTCATTAAAATTTTTGCGAAACTAAAGATCTGACAACATCGTCGATATCGACCCTAAATTCAGACTATGGTTTTACCTTGAAGTACCGAATTTTATACAAGTTGGTTCAAAAATTTTTTGAGATATTTAAGCGTTTCCAGATTTTTTGAACAAACTGTATAAAGAAAGGAATTTACCAAAATTTGTTCATATTTTAAATACTACAAGTTTTCAAATAAAACTCTTCTTTAAAAAAAGTAGGCATTTAAACCGTTTTTCTGAGACGTGATTTTTTAAAATGTGTTAAACCACTACGTGTGTAGATCATGCAATTAGTTGTTTTCTGTTGATAATGAAAATGCCTATAAAAAAATAGTTTTTATATTGTAACTCGGCTTTTTCAATGTATACTGTGTTACCAATTTTAGGCAAATAACCAATTATAAAACGGTATAACGGTATATATATATATATATATATATATATATATATATATATATATATATATATATATATATATATATATATATGTATATATATATATATATATATATATATATTAATAAAAAGTAAAGTTCTTTGGGCATATGGCTCATTAATGACAGTAAAAATAAATAAATAAATAATAACCTGTAAGAATTCGGCTACCATGGTTGATTGTTTAAAAATTATGGAGTCTCCAAAAGAAAATGGAATACCCCGGGCCCGACCAATTATTATTTTTTTTTTACTGTTATTAATGAGTTATTAATGTATTTATATCAAGGCTCAAGGACCATTCACTTTAATATTATATATATATATATATATATATATATATATATATATATATATATATATATATATATATATATATATATATATATATCATATATATACATATATATATATATATATATATATATATATATATATATATATATATATATATACAGCTGATTTTGACACTTTTGTTTAACCCGACTAACCAGGATCCCACCCGAGTTAGGGATCTGATCAATTTATAAACACGGGTAGAGACTGGTCGATCCTTTTTGAACGGGTTTCATGGATCGGGTTAACCCAAGATCAATATTTTGAAAAGGCCTATTGATGTATGCCAGGGCTGTTGAATGTTTCGTCACATTACATAACGTCATATCGAAATTAGGTCATTTTGTGTATTGTGACATAAAATATGTAGACTAAACCAAATCAAAAATTTTTAGGTTTTAAATAAAGGTTAGCGTATTTATTAAACTGCTATATAATATTTATTCAGGAAGGCGCGGAATATATGCAGTCAAATTCAAGAAAAATATTCGCATATATATGCTTTATTTGCTCTGAAAATATGCAGTTAGTATTAGATGTTATTTATTTGGTTACAGGTCAAGTCAGATTAAAAAACCAAAAAATTTAAAAACAAGTAATCAAAAACCTAAAAATCAACGGTTCCGTGGCAAGTCTTTGTCAAGATAAAATTGAATTTAAATAAAAAAATTTTAAAATTATTTATTGATTAGTTTTAAAATTTTAAAATTTTTAGCTGTTTTTAAGATTATTCCGGAAACCCTTTGACATTAAATGTCAAATATGTTTGACTATTTTTTTATATTTGATATTTAATGTCAAAGGGTTTTCAAAATCTCCTTAAAAAGCTAAAAATTTTAAAATTTTAAACCTAAACAATAGTTAATTTTTAATTTTTTTATTTTTACTCAATTTTATCTTGACAACGGTGGCAGACTTGCCACCGAAACGTCAGTTTTTATGCGAAAATGGTGCATTTGAAGAAAAGAAGGCATGGGATTAAATTTCTTACAAAATAAATGGGGAATAAAAAAATAATTTTAATTTTTGGAAAAGCAATGGCGTACCATTTTTTTAAATCTTAAGTATTTATCCCATACGGACGCCACTGGTACAAATATTTGAAAATCTTTTACATAAAAAAAAATCAGGTTTAGAGTGATGGGTTTTGAAACCTGAAAACTAGAGTGAAGGGTACTATCGTCAGCGAAACTATGAATGGAATTAGTTGTGGACGAGAGAAGGTCGTTGATGTGAAAAAGAAACATAACATAACCTAACAAACCATTTTTTAATATAAACATGAGTAAAGCATGCGGTATAACTTATAAAGATGGGAAAATGGTTGTATTTAAAGCATTTTTCGCAGTCGAGAAAAGTGATGATAGATACATTTTATTTTGGACGCTTGAAATCACAGACACAATACATAGATTCAAATAAATAGCGCCAAAAAACGTTGATGCTTACGATGCTAATGATCTGACCCCTGAGTACTGTCAGCACTAGGGTATAACGTCATATGTGACATGCGGTGTTTGTACGCTATGAGCGCTGTAAGCATAAATCGGACCGCGGCTTTTGTCATGTAAAAAAAATATTATGGCAAAAAAGTGACGTCACTAACATAACCTATAATGTTGTACAAATATAAAAAATTAGGCACCCCATTTTAATAATTATTAAAAAGTATATCTTTTTGACTAAAGTCTATCTGTCACAGATTTGCTTAATTAATTAATTTTTTCCAATAAACCCCACGTGCCTACCATCATCATGTAAATGTTAACCAACCGGTAATTTTTATGGTGACAAAACAGCTATAAATTTGTTTATCTTCACATTATTTACAGCTTATACAAATTAAACAACTGTTCTTTATTGTTTGGGTAAATTAAACTTTAATATTCAATTAACGCTTGGGTTACTAGCGCGGAACACGAAAGCACAATGCTTACAAGTTACAGGATGAACATGATAATAATGATTTTAAAATTATTGTTTTTACAGTGACAGATAAAATCTTATTAAAAAAAAACGAGTAAACGCAGTATGCCGTCATGAACCTAACACGAAATACTTACAAATATGGCTAACGGAAGTGCCGCCATTTTGCGAAAAACCGTTTGGGCCTGTATCTCCGTAACTGTAAGAGCTTCGACAAAATCTTCGTAGGTGTCAAACGTTTGTTATAATATTTTACAAAAAACCACAAGAAACCTAAACGATTGTAGATACGGTACAGCAAAATTAACAATTAATAAGGTTAGGTTAAGTATTATTTGGTGGTTTTTATTAGTTTTTATAAGCATAGCCGCCGGACCTCCGCATCTACCGATAAAATAGGTAAAATCTCAAAAAGAAGTTAAAGTAATAAACTTATTTTTCGTTTGCAATGATAAACTTTTTATTTGAATAGATAAGATTAGATAAAAAGACCTATCGGCTTACATGTTTGTTGATTTCTAGAAATTACTAACTGAACTGTTATTTGGCAATTTAACTAAGTACAAACATTTTAAATGAAATAGGTAAAGGAAGTTTTAAATAACTAGAATTAATTTATGAACTAGTTGGTGATCTAAACAAGCTATAAAATTGCAACCAATTATCGAAAAAATAAAACGGATAGCTAATAGAAAATGTTCCCCATATATTTTCAATAGACCTGCGCACGAATTTTTAACCCCACACTGGGAGAGTTGCTGTACACCTTTGCACATGCGCAGTTCTCATAAAAGTTAGTATTTTTCAATTAAAATCCAATATAGTGTTGGCAACATTGAATAAAATTTGCAGTATTTTAATAAATATAGTAGTTGCAACACTGAAAATGTTTACCTAAACAGCGACAGGGCCACACTAATCATAATATAATTGATAATCTGGGATTTTCTGATCGTAAACTCCAGGTAAAATTGACGCCGTCGGCCGCCCAAAGCCAACCTCTCATCTACGGTCGACCGTTATTAGTCATTTGGTATTCGTCCTTTCGTTTGTTGTTAGTGAGTCTTCGTGTTTTTCAGTGGTGTTTTTAACTTTCGTTTATTTTAGTTTTGTTAAACCAAAACTAAATAATGAGTAATTGTATAGTGTTGCTTTGCAGAAATGGCAAGGTTTTAATTACAAATATGAGGTCAGTTTGGCCTGGACCCCAAAAATTTTCAGCATGAAATTTTCTAAGATCACGAACGTTTTCAAACGACTAAAGGCAAAAGTAAAAACTTGGTCAAGTCAAATGAGGGGACCGCATTTACAAATGGCACAACACGCCAAGTTTAACTGAACGAAAACTACTACGGCAGCGGGAGTAAAATAACAGTTTATAAAATGAGATTTATTCCTCAAACTAGTTACACCAAAACTTATTGGTTTTATGATAAAATAAAGCAAATACCAATTGATTCAGTTTTGTTGTGTCAAAGAGAGTTCAGCAAAAAACGGAATTCAAATTGAGATTAGTGCCAAAGAGTTAATATGTATTAATCTTTGTTAGTGCTTTAAAGCACTCTCGTATACTAAATTATACAAGACGAAATATAGTATCCATATCTAAACCGGTTTAATTTCTAGGAATTTCTATGAAAGACGAGTACAAACTTAAAATAAAATATTTAAATATGTACATATATCCAAGAAACAAAATTAGGTACCCATATAACATTTTTTGCCGGCGTTGTACATTTAATTTACTGGCATTGCCAACACTCTTTAATGGCAAGGCATTGGCAAAAAGGTATCAAAAAGACGCGAAAGTGGGCAATTGGCCGTTATTAGGCCACGTGTTGCAGATAAAGTGGTGGCATCCGTCATTAATAAGTTATTGGCAAAAAAAATGCGTTTAAGATGATGGCATCCACCATTAATAAGTTATTGGCAAAAAGATAACAAAAAGACACGAAAGTGGGCAAATGCAGATACTCCCAAGCAGCAAGCTGACGTCATATTGACGAAAATTGTCGCATATACTTTTTTTAAAAGCTAAAATGATGCGACATTTTATTTAAAAATTAAAATAGGAAAAAACTCCTTACTGCATGCAATTTCCTTGCAATGCAAAGTACCATCTCTCGGAACACTGTCCAACTTGGAGATGCAGATTTTTACACTAGCCGAAAATATTTCTTTCAAAGCTAAGTGAGATCACCTACCGCAGACCGCTCTCGAATTATTTTTGTCTAATGGGTTTAGACAATAAAAAGCGAAGATATTGCAGAAACGTAGTAGTTTATTGTCCATTACGCCATTTATCGGTATGTCAAAAAACTATTAAATATATATGTTTTTCGAAGTGACTAGGGGGCACGTTGATGTGCCGCGATTATTTTTTACCGGGCACGTGTATGACGTCACTACTGTCTACTATCCTTATTTTTACTATATTCTCCCTTCTTTTTCCACTAAATTCCTGATATAACACTAAATTGGCACACAATATTTCATTTTACCTTAAAAAATCTTTTTAAAACCTGTTTTTTACTGATTATAAGCCTTTCTTTATTAATATAATAAGAGGTTTGCTTTAAATCAAGTCGCCATGTTTGAAACCACTATACACATAGGTGTATGCATGGTTGCAGCGTTTTGGGCGTAAAAAAATTAGAATTTAATAAAAACGTGTAAAATAACTAAAAAGAGGTTTTTAAGGATGCTCATAAAATATTGTATGCCAATTTATTGTTATATCAAGAATTTTGTGTATTAGGTAATGAATACATTTAATTATGTCTATTAAAAAACTCTTATCTTTAAAAAAGACCATCATTTTATTTTTATTCGCTCCAAAATACATAATAAACATTTTGTTTGACCTAATTTTTATTTGCATGATTTTTAACAATAAAATGTTATGAAAAGGCCATTTCCTTTAAATTATGTAAAAAACATAAAATAATGTTATTTAGCTGCCATTATAAATAAAATAGATCAAAAAAATTGCTTTAATGTTAGTTAAATACCAATGTTATAATAATATGGTTTAAAAAGTATGAATATGCGTTGAAGGTTTGCCTTCAAAAATCCAATATTTATTTACCTGCAACAAAAACGCGTGTTTTATTTAATCAGGATTGGTATGCCGCCATTTTTGCAATTCGCCTGCATGTAATATTTATTGGCAATTAAGTGTTTATTTAGGGTTGAGTTTTTAATGCGTATAAGATGTTGGCATGTTGAAAAATGTACATTGCCGGCAAATAGTGTTTGCTGGGTACTTGTCTAGAAATTCCGATTTTATCGAAATTTGGTATACGGTGTTTTTTGGGGCGCTGATCACGAATCTAACAGAAACGTTTCGATCTTGAGATATTCGTCATCAAGGTCAAACTATTCTTATATTTTAACTATAGTTCCCCTTTTTGCACTAAATTACTGATATTACACTAAATTTGCACACAATATTTTATTTAGCTATAAAAACCTTTTTTAAAACATGTTTTTCTTATTGGTTTTAGGCCTTTCTTTATTAATATAAAACGTTTGCTGTAATTCAAGTCGCCATGTCTGAAACCATTTTACACATAGGTGTATGCATGGTTGCAGCGTTTTAGGGGTAAAAGATTTAAAATTTAATGAAAAAACGTGTAAAATAACTAAAAAAAGGTTTTTTTAAAGATGTTTATATAATATTGTGTGCCAGTTTAGTGTTATATCAAGACTTTTGTGCAAAAAGAAGGCGGAATATAGTGAAACTAAGTTTCCAAAAAAAACTTTCACATTCGTGATTAGCGCCCCAAAAAACCCCGTATACCAAATTTCAAAACCCGGTCCTGTCGTTTGTTTTCCGCTAGTCTGTACATTTTTACTGCGCATGCCCACAAGGGGCCTGCGCAGTGCTCACGTAGGGGTTATTGTCGTTTTTGCTGTATTTATCCATATTATTTTTCAGATCAGTGATAGCAACTGGATCTTTTTTGGCGTAAAAATATCAATTTGGTAGTAATCTAGTTTGAATTATTTAATTAAAAATGATGACTTTGCAAAAACTAAGTTAATTTCAACACCATACACCCTGTTTTGTTACAAAAAAACAAGAGGCATAAAAGGTCATTCAATCAAAAATAAACAGGGTTACACAGGGTAACTTTTCTTATTATTGGAGATACGAAGTCGATGAAATTAGTGAAGTTATTGTATTTTTTTCAATGATTAATGTGCTGCCAACAGAATAAAAATTTAACATCGAATTTTCGATTTATTGCCAAAAATATACTTTATTAACACACACACCCTGTATATTATATCATCTTTTAAAAGATCTATCAAAGAGCTTTGAGAAAGGTTTCAATGTAATATATCCAATTTTTAATAGTAATGGAATAATGGCCGTCCTTAGAAATTTGATAGAACAAAAGCATTTTAAATAAAACACCCTGTATATTGCATCACGGTTAAAAAGATAGTTTAAAGAACTTTAAAGAAATGCCACATGTGATATGTCTATCTATTACAGTTTTGGAAATATGGTCACCCAAATTTGAAAATTACCCAGCAAACACTATTTGCCGGCAATGTACATTTTTCATATTGGTATTGATGGTAAAGCATTGGTAATTGGTGGCAATATTATGCCAACATCTTATACGCATTAAAAAGTCAACCCTAAATAAACACCTAATTGCTAATAAATTTTACATGCAGGCGAATTGCCGGCAAGGATACAAAAAGTTGGCTGCTTAGCTTATGAATAAAAATTTAGGTAAACATCTCACAAAGTTTGTTGCATACAGTGTGTCCTAGGTTAGAGGTTACAATAGGACAAATGAACCAAACATTTTTGAATTCTAAGACGGCACTTTGGGAAAACTCTTCGCATCGTCCAAAAATAAAGAAATACAATATTTTATTTCGATTGGTATTATACAGGGCAAGTTATAAGTTAAAATTTAAAAAAATGCCCCAGAGTTAAGTACTTTTATTTTATAAATATAACAAAATTGTATAAGAAAATGTTGTAGAGAATTAAATTTTATGTTAAAATTTGAACTTAAAGCATCAAAGTAAAAAAAAAATTGTATTTGTTTTTCTTACATTACACATTAAAACTAAAGGACTGGGCAGGTAAAAGCAAAATTTAGGAAAAATTTAAAGTTTTTTAAAGATTTTGTTTATAAAGCCTAATACATACAATGTAACTGCATAAGTTGTAAAAAATGGCAAAAGCATTTTTTTTTACTTTAATGCTCTAACTTCAAATTTTGACATAAAATTTATTTCTCTACAACATTTACCTATAAAATTTTGTTATATTCTAAAAAATGAAAGTACTCTACTCTTAGTCATTTTTCATTTTAGTTATAACTTGCCCTATATAATACCGACCAAGGTAAAATTTTGTATTTATTAATTTTGGACCATGCAACCAGTTTTTCCAAAGTACCATCTTCGGATTCAAAAATGTTTGGTCCATTTGTCCTCTTGTAACACCTATCCTGGTACACACTCTATATTTTAATGGTTAAAGGTGTTAGTATTTTACCTTGCAGGCCTTATATTTGCTTTTCTTATTTGTTCATAATTATAATTTCTGTTGGGTCACAGAAAACGACAACTCCATTACTAGGCAACAGAATTTTTTTTTTTAATAGCCGGATTCAGGTGAGTCATTTAAAAAATGTTAGATATGATAAACTAATCATTAATATTCCAATTTATACGTAAACAGTTCAAATTGTAAATTTTTAAATAATAAATCCGCAGATTACGGCACGGTAAATCGAGCCACAAGCAAATTTGTTAGAACATTTTTTTCTTTTATTTAAAGTTAACGAAAAAAATTAATTGATTTTTTATCTGCGTAAAAAAACGTAACCTACGGTCAAGGACAGAACTTTTTCTGGGACGATATTACCCAATCTTTAGCAAGTAATGTCATTATTAAGTAATTTAAAGATCGTATTGAACTAATATTATTTTTATATACAGTGCATTCCAATTTAAACGCGCCATCATATACAGGGTGTTTAAGAATATGTATGTGGGCAACCTTTCAGATTCATATAGAACACATAAAAATAATGTGACAAGTTCATATAAAATATTTTTCCCTCTTTACAGAAATATGTGCCCTTAAAGGACGTAAACTGAAAATCGGGTTTTCTTAGATAACTTTTAGATTACTTGGTATAATGAAATATTTTTTTATATGATAAATACCAATAAGGACTCTTTAAAATGGTATCCTTATAAAACATTTGCCTTCCTTAGTTCGCCAGGAGCGGACTAACCCTTACACAATAGTACTAAAATAGCTTAAACCCTTAGCTAAAAAAGGTACTCTTGTCCGATATCGATAAAGTGAAGCGTTTCCGAGAAAAACAACATATTGATTTAAAAGGGCCGTATTTAATTATTTTATTTGTCGGTTCAACATAGGCTTTCTTTTATTTTATGCATTTTTAAGCTTTAATTATCAAAGAATATAAGACCTTTATTCACAATGCTACAACATTATTTTTAGTTTCATTAAATTAAAAAATACATTTTTCAAAGTTTTTTTAGTACTATTTTCAACAAAATAACCTGTTGTTTTTAAAAGTCCCTACTGAACAAAAACTTGTTTTTGTTGAAAACGCTCACTGTATTATTTTATTATAAATTAACCCTACTTTTCTAGTAGATAAATAGGGGAAACTGGTCTAAAATGGCATATTCAAATAAAATGACACACTTTATAATTTTTGAATTTCCCGCCTTAGCAGCGACCTCTTAGACATGTTGGAGCGTTGTAATATGCATCAATTAGTGTATTCCTTTTACCTTGTAGAACCGTTCTGAACCGTTCTCTGAACTGTCAATAGTGTCAAGAACTGTTCTTCAACATGAAAAAATGTCAAAAAATTGTAAAATGAACACTTAAGGTGTCGTTCCGGGCGGTTCTGGGGTATAAAAGGAATACAGCAAATTTTAGGCGTTCAACCAATTATAACCGCGGTAATAATTGGTGACAGCTTTGACGTATAATACATTGGTTAAACGTCAACATACCCGATTGGTAAATACCGTTTTGCTCTTCGCATTAAATTGGTGATGATTACTGCAGTTAGTAGTGCAGTAGTTTTAAAAATTATTGGCTCTGGTCTAATAATGATTTTTAAAAAATCGGATCCGAGATTTTTGCATTCTCTGAGGGCATTTACCTACCATTGTAATGTATGGTTTTTACACCATTAGAAAAAGGGATATTTTAAAGAATAAAATGACTAACTACTTTTTGAAAAATGTGAATTTTCTATTGAAAATAAGGGTACTTTTTCGATATTTAGTCAAAATAATGTTAAACAATTAATATTTCAAACCAAAAAATTACAGTGTATTTGGGACATGCAAGGGAACGTTTTTAATTGTGTAAAATTTATTTAATTTTTGCAAAAGATAAAAAAAACCAAAAACTTTGATATTTGAATTTTTCACATAAATTTTAAGGTTATGGAAAAAGAGCGTAAATACAAAAGTTGTGGATTTTTATATTGCCTACAATTATGCCATTTAACTTTTTTCCTGGGGACTTGTAGTTCTCCCCCTACCCGACCTTAAATCGTCTGAAATTTTTTTTTTTTAATTTTTGTTATTTTCTTTACCTTTTTTTTAATGGGTTTTGTTCTACTATACTTTTTTTTCACTTTTTACGTTTTTATATAAAGGCTTTAAGCACTGTCTATATGTGCTAAAAACAATTAATTTAAAAACTATAAGATTGTTGATAACTTAAACCAGATCTTTAATAAATATCCCAAGGTCCTTTTAACCGAAATGAAACTTACCACTTATTAAAAATGTAAAATTTCATTGGAGTCCTGCCAAATAATTAATCTGTCCGAAAAAAAAACATTTAATATTCACTTAACCCATCTAAAAATAGCACGACCAAAATTAAAACATTAACTAAGCTATTCGTATATTGTCAAGATCACGAAAACAAAACACACAAATACCACGTGTCTATCACTCTCTGTGTTAATGCACCAACCACTTCCCATAATATGTTTTATGGAGCCAAACATTCTACCATAAATTGGTACAATCGAGCAAATGAATGTTTTTCAATTACTTTATTTGCCCGCACATAAATTAGACAACTGTTCCTTATAGCTTGGGCAAATTAAAAAGTTTAATATTGTACATTCACGAGTTAACTAACATTTTTACAGGGTGAGCACGACTGATTTCTAATTAAATTATGGAGACAATTCCTTGACACCGAAATTACGAAGAAATTGAAGCACCTATTTTAAAGCAAATTAAATAGACATATTGGGCCATACGAATAAAAAGAAACAAATGCTTCTGCCTATAAGTCAGGGCCGTATTAACTGTTTGAGGCGCCCTAGGCTAGAATTCCTGGAGCGCCTATTTTCCACCAAGAAAATTTTGAACAGTAAAAAAAAACAAAAGGTCATTCCCTCCTTTGCGCCTATTTCATTCAAAAGCACCTTATTCACAGAGAAATTAGTCACCAAAAATCCCCACCCGACCTAAACTTTTTTAAAAACTCCCCTGTCTGGCACCTATTACTCCTCTGTCTGGCGCCCTAGGCTGTAGCCTAGTGAGCCTAATGGTTAATACGGCACTGCTATAAGTAAAAGGTATCGATCATAATAGAGAGATATGGGTACTTTGGTTACCGCCTAAGTTCGTTATTTACGTAAGGCGCTATTTAAATACTGCATGCGGTATTTAGTGTTTGTTTTGAGAGATATGGAAGACGCCGTATTATGAACGGTTAATTACACCTGTCTGCGAATTTACAAAATTAAAAGGCAAATGATCCTTTAATGTGCGAATACTAAATTTTTTTCCCGTTATTTCAAACACATTTTACTTTACATTTTCCCACTTTTCCAGATGAATTTTGACTAAGACATTCTTTCAGAAAGCCAGGTTATTGTCGGCCGACAATCTTAAAATCTTAACCTTTTCGTTTCTTTTCCACCTGCAACATTTATCCAAAAATAAAAAGCAAGACTTTATCAGAGATTAGTAGTTTAATCTTTACTCTGTGGCTCTATTACAAAAATATTTGTAGAAATCGTCGAAATAAATAATATAACCTTAAAAATAAACAAAGAAAAATATTGTGCGCATGGCAATTCTATTCGCTATTTTAAATAGCACGCGGCGTTGATTAGGCCGCAAATTACTCTATGCGGTAACGTGATTACCATCAGCGATGGTAAATATCCAATCGCGCATAACTTAACTGTCATAATAGTGCTTACGTTAATACCGCATGACGTTACAGCACCACCCATATCTCTCTATTATAGAAATAAAGAAGGATTTACTTTAAACGTATGAGCATTTTCTTACAAGTATTTACTTATAGAAAAGTGCTGCTGCTATCACTGATCTCGAAGGATTGCCAATATTATTACCTGCGCGAACTAAAAGATTCATTGCATGGGCGAAAAACCGGTTTGTGCGCAAGCAAGTTGAGGGTAAACACACCTGGCGCCAAACAGACTATCCGCCTTATCGAAAAGAATTTGTCGTCGGCGTCCTGGTTTTCTATTCGAAGTACGGTAGCTAATGAGCGTCACGGTCAGACCGCGGACGGACGGTACGGGCAACGGCTTTTTAGTGCGCATGTTGGTCCACCCATCCATTTGTTTACTTCGCGAGGTTGTAAAAATCCGAAAAATGTTTTTTGCCACTGCGGATCTAAATGTAGGTTATCTATGGCAGCTATTCGTAGCTTCAACTTTCTATAAGTAAATACTCGCACTTGTAAGCAAATGTTCATACATTTGAAGTAAATCCTTCTTTATTTCTATAATATGATCAATACCTTTTACTTATAAGCAAAAGCATTTGCTTCTTTTTATTTATATGGCCAACTATCTATACTAGCCTATACTAATCTTATAAAGGGGTAAAGTTTGTAACTTTGTTTGTTTGTAGCCGCTAATCTTCGGAAGTACTGAACCGATCGTAATTTTTTTTCACAATCAGAAAGCTACACTATTCAGAAGATTATATTTTATTATGATTAAACAAAAAGTTTAAATAATAACGTCCAGCGAAGTGGGCATGGGTCGACGGTCTTGGATAAACTATAACTTTGTAAGGGCTAAACTTCGGAAATACTAAACCGATCATAAAAACTCTTTCACGATTAGACAGCTACACTATTTAGAAGTGCTATATAGGCTATATTTCATAATAATTAAGCAAAAATTTCGGAGAAAAATAATGACATTTGTATATTAATACGAGTTTACTCGACACCACCCGAATTCACCTGAATTCACCCGAGTTTACCCGAGTCTGGTCAAGTTCACCCGTGTTTACCCGAGTTCGGCCAAGTCCACCCGTGTTTACCCAAGTTTGTCCTTGGTCCCCAAGTTTACCAGAGTCCACCGGAATTTACCCGAGTCCACCCGAGTTTAACTGAGTTCACTTAAGTTTCCCCAAGTTCAACCGAATTAGCAACAGGTCAAAGTTTACCTAAGTCTAACCGAGCCCACCTATATACAGTGTGTCCAAGATAAGGATCCTAAGCATGGGAATCTCAGTAACTATTGGAGATACAGCTTAGGTTAAATTAGGAAAAAGTTGTGTTTTTTACAGCCTATTGACATGCCGTTTAAAAACTTGAAAAAATTTTATGGCCTGCTGAGATATTTGGCAAAAACGAAAATTTGACTATATCGATTTTTTTTTACTCTATTTGAAGGGGTATAAAAAACTAATACCACTTTTCATTGGCACTTTTTAGCTACTTGATGATGGTATTTTTAGATTTTATACCCGACGTTTCTTTTTCAAGGAACCATCATCAACTTTATTTTTTTATATGGCTCGAAAAAAATTACACCCTGTATCTAATCCCATTTTTTATTACAAATTCAACGATGTATCACATGTCATATTTTAATTTTTAGTTTAAAAGAAAAATTTTGGCTGGAAGTAAATTATTATTATGGTTTTTGCCAAATATCTCAGCAGGCCATGAAAATTTGTCAAGTTTTTAAACGGCATGTAAATAAGCTTTAAAAAACACAACTTTTCCTACTTTAACCATGCTTAGGATCCTTGTCTTGGACACACTGTACTGTATACAGGATGGCCCACCATATTCGACACGGTCTGTAGCTGGATAACCATGGGGTTTTTAAAATAAGTAAATACTGAAACATATACAGGTCGGATAAGGCCACAGTATAAAATTATTTTACTCTATACAGGATGTCTCAAAAAGTGTGACGTATCAAAGTTATAATTTTTTAAATAGAACACCCTGTATTTTATGGCAGCTTTAGATTCTACATAAAAAAATAATTTAGGTTGGTTAATAGTACCAGTGTCTAATTTTATTCGTTTTTGTGATATTTGATTTTTTTCAAAATGCAGGGTGCAATTAAATTAATTTTATTTTAACAATATAAACTCCCTAAACTTTAAAATTTGTACCAAGCTTAGGAAAAGTCTGCCTTATCATACTTAGGTCATATCGAGATCATAGATTATACAGGGTGATCAAAAAATAATTTCAATTTTTTGAAAGTCAAATTGCAATCTTTTATACTTTTTAAGTAAATTCCGTTTTAACATATTTTTATTCCAAATGTCTATTTAAATATAAGTAGGCTGTGATATAGCTATGCCTATTTACTAAGCCGTTATTGCAAAATGTAAATTTGTTGGGAAAAAGCACAAAATTAAAAATTTTGTATTATCTGCCACTATTTTTAAAATTCACAGAAAAAAATTCATTACTTGCTTATTATGCTACTTCTAATAACACTTATTTCAGCTGAATGTGGTAATGATAAAACTTGTGTTTTTAAACAATCCTAATAACGCCTTTGGTCAGTTATAACGACATTCTGTGACCTATAACTCGTTTCTTCCGTTATCCATAATCACTGTGTCAAATTTTTTAAAGCAACTATTAAGGTTGGAATATTTTTCAGGATTAACTCTAGACTAAAGTAAACCATTTTTTTCACATCCTACCAGTATTATATCATCTTGTTGTTGTAAAAGAAGGGTTTTTATTTAAAATCATTGAAATTTCTTTTAAACTGACTAAAACACTAGTAATCAATAAATGGTCGTTGTTATTTTCTTAAGAAAAATATTAATGGCTGCTATGTCACAGCCAACTTTAATTTAAATAAACATTTGGACTAAAAATTTGTAAAAACAGATTTTACTAAAAAGCACAAAAGATAGGTATAGGCAACCTGTACACCATTTCAAAGAGTATTTTATTTGTCATCATGTGACGTAAAAAATACAGGATATTCCATTTAAAATAAGAGAGATATGGCCATTTGATTTTCTAAAAATTGAAATTATTTTTTGATCACCCTGTACAATATTTGGATCTTGATTTGACCTACGTATGATATGGCAGACTTTTTCTAATCTTGTTACACATTTTAAAGTTTAAAGTGTTAAAAGTGTTAAAGTAAAATCAATTTAATTTTACCTCTGCATGTTTCAAAAAATCAAATATCACAAAAACGAATAAAATTAGACACTTAGTACTATAAACAAACTTGAGTTATTTTTTAAAATAGAATCTAAAACAGCCATGAAATATAGGGTGTTCCATTTAAAAAAATATAACTTTAATACGTGACACTTTTTTAAGACACCCTGTATAGACTAAAATAATTTTATACTGTGGTCTTATCCGACCTGTATATGTTCCAGTATTTACTTTTTTAAAAACCCCATGGTTATCCAGCTACAAACCTAGTCGAATATGGTGGGCCACCCTGTAAAAAGTTGACTAGGTGTCTCTAGGGGATGTTAGAAAAATACAATCGCAAAGTTTTAGTGACTAATATGAAAGATAGGAATAACACAATTGGGAAAATTGACATTTTCGTGTCTAGTATTTTCAAATGGTAAACCTTTTCAATCAAGTACGCGTAAAAACTTTTTACGCGTTCTAATACTATTTAGAAATATCTCAGGAATCAAAAAACTTTTCCATAAATAAACAGGTACAATAAAGCAAATAAATGTTTTTCAGTTTGTCTTTATTTGTCCGCACATAAATAAATGATATGTGTACATGTTTACCAGGAGTTTAAAATAAGATATTCCTCGAGACTTAAGCCAAATAAAAACCTAGTGGCAGTGCCAAAAATTTCGGACCTACCTACAATTTTTCAGGTCATTTAAAATTTAAAAATGTTTACAGAAAGAATGTAAGGTCAAGTTTAAGACCAAGTGAAAAAATAATAAATAGTCAAATATATTTTAAAAGACATTTATCCATATTAAAAAAGACATAATCCTAATTTTACCTCCAGCTTTATATACTCATCGAATACCGCGTATTTATTTAACAAGGTTGCCGCGGACGTCTTATTACTTATTGTTTCTGCTAGGCTTGTTTAGTTCGTAAGCAAACTAGTTCGAAGAATCGGTCCCTGGAAATGAACTAACTGAACTAGTTCGCGATATCGCCGTAAAACCGCTCACCCGCACCGCAGGTTTCGTTAATAATGCTCACCGCCGAGAGCGACTGGGACTGGATTATTTATATTGCGTCTTCGAAATTCAACAAAACGTAGCTGGGATCCTTGATTACGATGGGCGAGCGGAATAGTTATAGAAATAAAATAAAAATAGAATCAGTAAACGGCAACGTTTGATTTTAGCGCCCAACCCCTAGGAGACAGGCAACCGTGGACAGAAGAAAAAAATGTTTTAGGATTTTTCAAATTCCTGTATGAACTAAACGTTTTTGTATGACCAAACCTTTTGACCCATGTTTATAGGAACTTTTTACTTATGGTTCAAGTTGTATTAGTGGTTGGAAATTAAAATTCCTGTTTAGTGGTACCGTACAACATCTATATAATAACTTTCATTAATGCAAACTAATAAACTGATTTTTGTTTATCATTCTTGTATTAAATTTAAAGAACTAGTGAACTAAAGGATCAAACTAAATCACTTAAATCATACGAATTAAAATAGGCGCTCATTAGCCTGATCTATTACGCTCAAGTCTAGTTTTGTGCGCAAAGTGGATATCAAACCGATCCGCACAAGGCAAACTCTGGAACTAGGTAAAAACTTACGGCAGCTGCGCGTAATGGAAACTTAGCTTAAGTCTTTAACCAACGTTAATGTTATCTTATGGTTACAGCCCATTTCATCTACCTAAATAAACATAGCGTCACCCTAATTGTAAAACCACAAAATTCCTCCATATAAAATTTTTTGCCGGCAAGGCATTGCAAAAAGGTATCAAAAGACATCAAAATGGGCAGTTGGCCGTTATTGGGCCACGTGTTGCAGAAAATGTGATGGTATCCATCCTTAATAAGTTATGCTGAAAAAAATGCATTTGGGATGATGACATCCATCATTAAAAAGGTTTTGGCAAAAATATGCCTTTTAGATGATGGCATTAATTTTTTTTCCTAATGACAATAAAATGCATTTTTTACCGTCCAGGGAACAAAAATCTGCATAAATAATGCACACGCATAATGTGTGTTTATGTACAGGGTGTCCCATATAAAATTAAATACTATAATTTTGGAAAAACCATAAGAGATACAAGGAAAAGTTAAATGCAGAAGTTGTTCAGTAAAATGTATTTTTTAGTATTTTTAATGTATCTCTTATGGTTTTTCCAAAATTATAGTATTTAATTTTATATGGGACACCCTGTACATAAACACACATTATGCATGTGCATTATTTATGCACATTTTAGTTCCCTGGATGGTAAAAAATGCATTTTTAGGCTTATTTTATAAGGCTAAAAATGGTAATGTATGTTTTATTAAAAATGGAGTTAGGTGATTTTACAAGTAAGGTGACGATAGGTATTTTTAGGTAGGTAAAAAAATTCTATGGAGCGACTTAAACTCAAAAACTTTTAAACATTAATTTACTCCACTTTTCCCGGTATTGTCCTGTAACATTTTTAATTAAGTAGTTTAGTTTTGGTAGTATCGGAAATACTAGTAAGGATTCAATTAATTTCCTTTAGTTTTTCATTATGGTCGAATGATTTATACAGGGTGTCCGCCAATTAATGGTACACAGAAAAACTACAGATTCCTTATGTCAAATTATTTAGATTTAATTAAACATACCTATATATCCAAAAGTTGATAATAAGGAGGATGCAGGGTGTCAAAATGTTTTTTTTTCGATAGTTTTTGATATGTTTTGAATATTTTAGTAAAAGTTGATGCTTGCAGTTTTCGAATACCGATTCCGGATATTCACGAAAATATATGTTTTCGAATTCTTTCTTTCCATACTTTTTACTCCACAAAACCCCTTCTAACCGAATATTGCTAAATAAAAGATAATTATTACCAAAACTTTCAATAAAATACTAAAACCTTTAACAATCAATATTGCGTGTTTTCGAACTTATTTACCTTTGAACTGAGGTATGTTAAATCGTTATATTTAAAGTCGGTCTATATAGGGTCGCGACATTCGGCCATATTGCTTTGACGTGTTATGACGTCACATCTCCCATTTTTCGGCCATGTTGTTGCATTTTTTCCGCACCTCTACATTGACTTATAGTTTTTATGGTTTAAAAAAATGCAATATGCTTTTAATTGTTTTTTTATCTAAATCCCTAACTGGAGAAAAAGAACTTAGCAAAATTAATTACGTTAAAGCTTACCGAATTTTTGTCTTTTTTAGATAGTTCGTGACGACTTAAAGTCAAAGTACTAATGTAAAGTTAGTTTTTAAATAAAGTAAAAAGCAGTTTATTGACTTAAAGTAAAGTGAAAACCAGTTTATTGACTTAAAGGTTGAACTCAATTGCTGTATTCCTTTTATGCTCCCGAACCGCCCAGAACGACACCATAAGTGTTCTTTTTACAATTTTTTGACATTTTTTCATGTTGTAGAACCGATCTTGACACTATTGACAGTTCAGAGAACGGTTCAGAACGGTTCTACAAGGTAAAAGGAATACACTATTTGTTTGACCTCCGGACAGTGCGGACGTGCGTAGAGGACTACAAAGTTCTTCCCGGAGTGGCGGTTAGAGGTGTCGTACGAACGTTTTTTACCTTCGGGGATCACGGAAAGATTCACGCTAAATTGACGTCATCTTTCTTTTGGATCTAAGCGCTGTGAGCGAAGATTCCTATAAGCCGATGGTATCCTGTTTGGTGGTAAACACGAAGTATTTCTCAAATGACGGGAAATAGATGGGCGTGCCATGGGAACTGTCAGTAGTGAAAGTGAAGGTTATACGTAACACCAGTAGCAGATCTTGGTTTTACAGCCGACAATTTATGCATTGCATCGACTGTTGAATTGTTTATTTTCATAGATATCCTACATTTAGATCCGCAGTGGCAAGAAGCATTTTTCGGATATTTATGACCGCGCGCAGTGGGTGGACGAACATGCGAACTTAAATGCCTTGGCAAAATACAAACACCGGCACCCCGTACCCTTCATCCGCGGTCTGACCGTAACGCTCATTAGCTGCCGTACTTCGAACAGAAAACCAGGACGCGGTCAACAAATTATTTTCTATAATGCGAATAGTTTGTTTGGGTCCTGGTGCGTTTACCCTCAACTGGCTTGCGTACAAACTGGTTTTTTCGCCCATGAAATGTAACTTTTGTTTCGTGCAGGTTATAACATTGGCAATCCATCGAGATCAGTGTTTGTTTTCTTTTTGGAATTTCTGGGAGCTACGAGCTCGATTATCCAGATTTTCCGCCGACGAAGCCCTGGAAAGCATAGTCCGGAAGGGGGAGAGTGGTGGATTGGACCTGAAGGGACCAAAACCAGGAAAAAAAAATAGAGAGAGAGACTTAAAGGTTAAAAAAGATCTTTAAAAAAATGTTTGAGAATCAGAAGATAAGTCACAATAATACTTTAAAGGGTAACACACGGCTCACCAGTTATAGGTAGGAGAATGTAGTTTTTTTTTAATGGGATCAATAATAAAGCCCACGGCCCTTTTCTATTTAAGAATGATAAAAAAATAAACATTCTACAACAAAGATACAAGACCACCAAAAACCAAAGTATAACACGAAATATCCCTAAAAAATATTTTAAAGTAAAATCTTATCACCCTGTATTAGGCATTTTAATTTATTCTAATCATATACTATAACATTTCCTTACACTATCCAATAATTATTATTGAACCAGTATGCGAAGGTGGACAATAATCATGCAGTTTTTTACACAAAACCAGATAATAAAATTGGCAATTATACGTTTCAAACTATAGTGGAAAATTTTCAGTAAATAAAATTAGTTGTAATTTTCCACTTGTTTTTTGTATTTTCATAAAATATTAATTAAATTAGAACGTTACCGGGTGGCATAAATTTATTTTTTCGTTAATAAAATTCAAATTTAGTTAATTGCAAAAATCATTCCAATGTTTATACAGGGTGTTTCACAACTTATCCGACAAGGTCCAAGTGATAAATTCAAGCTATCTCCAACACTGACTTTTTATATGGACCACGGGTCGTCGGACATTATTAATAATGGTCGGTCAAAGTGATAAATTGAATATTTTGCCACATTTTGCTCATCGCTATTAGGCGGGATTTACACGGGTCGACTTTAACCGCGTGCGATTAATCGCCAGTAAACCAGCCGGCCGCAAAGCCAAATTCATTTAGACATTCGATCAAAGTCGCACGCACTCTGCATTTACACAGGCAATTTTAGCCGTGCGCCCAAATAGCACGGCTAAAATTGACCCGTGTAAATCCGCATTAGGCATTATTAATAATGGCCGGCCCTTATTAATAATGCCCAGTGAATCACTTTGCCCCTAACGTATCGATATTTGACATAGTTATGCATTGGATTTTATTTAGCTGTTTAGTCTGCTACCACAAAATAACTAGCTACGCGCTTGCGTTAGCTAGTATCACATCATACAAAATAACTATAAAATATAAAGATATTTTTTCTGTGCTAGTATCTTCTATGCTGCTGCTCTTAAATTTTAAATGGCACAACGGGTTTTTGTCATATTTCGATAGAATACAATAAATTTTATGCACACTGTGACACCTCATATGTCATTTTTTGATACTTTTGCTTTTAAAAATTTATTTTTTTAAAATTTATTTTTTAGTTCCATAATTAAGCTAAAACGGTTAATTTTAACTCAAGTACACATGGAAAAATGGATATGATCATCTTTTGTTTTTAACGACTTCTCCAGACTGAATAAAAGTTAAGAAAATCTTATTTCTGTTCAAAACTCCTTTTTTCAAATAGAACAATGGTTGCTCGTTAGCATATCCTAAAAAACATTTTATTTCACAATTATAACCATTGTGAAACATGAAAAAATATCGAAATATTTCCAAACGATGGTGTAGCTTGCTGGGCAGAGGCCAGCAACCACCAAGACCCCTGCAATATGCTTTTCCAACTAGTTGCAGATATTATTTCTTTTTAATCAAAATAATTATTTAATTTTTGTCTAAGATACAATAAAAATATTATTTTTCCATATATTAATATAATCATTATATTTATTTGATCTCATCAGTAAACATGTTACTCTGGTTTCACATTATCACGTATTGTTGATTGACTTCGACAAACGTCATTAGTGAATATTGAAAGCAGTGGCGTTGCGTGACCAAAATTAGGAGTAGGAGAAGCCGTATCCACGAGGCCCCTTCTGTCTACAATGATCGTGCAAAAAAAAGGGTCTCACCTTTCCTCCTGCGAGGCCCTTTAGAAGTATGCGAAGTTATCCGCGAGAGCCCCATTTTGTGCTTCACAAAAAAATTTGATGAGCAAAAAAAAGGTCCTCCCCTTTAAAAACAATGCACCTGCCTTTTCCATACTATACTTTGGTCACTATAACTTGATAATAAATACCTAGTAAGTAACTCCGGATACTGTAGTTTAGGTAACTAGGGTAACTGCCTTTTTGAACAAATGAAATACATTTTTTGTTTAGGTTTTTTTCTCGATTTATAGTGAGCAGAGTATAGATACAGTTATGCGAGGCCCCTTTCATAACACATTACAATAACGGGCCTCAAAAAAGCCCACCATTTTATTTCTATGTTATTTACGTATGTCACATTTCATACCTTCACCTTGCCGCGAGGCCCCCCAGGCGCGAGGCCGTAGGCGACCGCTTACGCCTAACTACGCTACTGATTGAAAGAATAAAAGGTGAGCGTCCGGAAAGATATTCCCGGCCTCGGGCAGAAAAGACATTGCCTAGTGACGCCTACTACCTACAGGTATAATGCATTTACCAAACACCATACTGTTTAATTTTAAAGGGATAAAAATTTGGGTACTTGTAAAATATTGTATAATTAATTCTGGTTCATTTCTTTACCTTGTATTCTGCCTCCTAACTGAAGTAAAAGTACCAAATTGTTAGGATCTCTAAAAACAAAACATATATTAAAATAATTAAAAATGATACATAATATTAAGTTAATCTCCCTTTTCCAGTTGTTACTGAGGTGTCATTTAAAAATTTCTGTTTGTTAAAATCGTCCAAGTCTTGATGAAAATGTGGTAAATTTTTTAAATAAAATTTTGCTTTAAAAATATATAAAAACTTTTATTAAGCTCACCCAAATATAAATCTTAACAACTTTTAATGTAACAATATATACATGTAGCTTGTAAAAATGTAACAAATAATATTTTTAATTTTACTTAAGAATTACTTTATATACAAAGTAGTATAAAATAGGAACTTTCTAGTGGTCTGCCGTAGCGAATGTGCTAAATTATCACATTTAAAAAATAAACTTTATTGGTTTTGTTGCCAGTCCTGAAAATTTTAATTTAAATTGGTAAAATTTCTTGTAGAACTCATTACCAATTCCCCATAAAAGCTCACAAGTGAGATTTCAGCGTACCCTGAAATTTTAGTACCTATCCTGACCAATCGACCAATAGAAACTCGACATGGGCATTGACCAACTTTTTGATTGGTCCAGTGCCAAACATGACCTGTAACCTTCGCTATCTGGTGGTCAGGGCAGGACAACAATCAATCACCATAATTCTTTAATAAAATAATAAATACAGCAGTTATGTCAAAATAAAAGCAGATTTTCTAAGTATATTAATAAAATTTAAAACATGTAAATGTAAAATTTTAAATTAATAGGCGGTGCTCAATTTTGTATTGAGAATGATGGCAGATATGACATCGAAAGGTTGATTTTTATTTTGAAGTTCTCGGGCTTTTTAGTTCTTTTTCTATTTTAGGAGTGGATTTTAGAGGGGCCAATAGGACTAACCAATCATAGTTCGCTATACCCTGAGATCAATACCAAAGTGGTCCCTAATGATGCACTCAACTAAGACCATTCAGTAAAATTAATCTGACTAATCAATATAAACCTTTATTTAACAAAATTTATTTTTATTATTTACTTTTCGTTTTATTAATAAAGTAAAATAATGTATCCAGATTTTTTTTAAATAAAATATTTTAAAAAATGGACTTAATAAAACTTTTAACATGATGTTTCTGAAAGCTAGTAGTAATTAGGCTTATTACCTTCAAAATTGTGTATGTTTTTTTCATCGCATTTCCTACCTAATAAGTAATTATTTTATGTTCTACATCTCTTATTCAGAAAAATGCATTATGTTCCTACATTTTAACACAGTAATAGCACATTAACTAAAAGTCCCTGAAAACATTATGGAAAAACTTTTTAGAATATTCAACAGTGGCAAACAGCGCCGCAGTTGCAGGAAGAGTCCTTATTAAAGTCGGGGTCAAGCCTTTATACAATGTTGCCACACCTTCATTCCTCGAGATCTTTGAAATGGTAGTCACTAAATTATCACTAGTATTATTAACTTGAATACGAGATTTTGCCACATCAACCGGATAAGTTATTGTCCAAAATATCCCACCACCGACGGCTCCAGCAAGCATGGTTTTCAACAGACCAATATCTTCTTTCTTCTGACCTGACTTTCTGAGCAATTCCCTGGTCCCTATAAATAAATACAATTGCATATAAAAAATATTTTTTTAACTGCTCTTAACTCACCTTCATAACCACCAAAAAGAAGAAATACCCTGGCATTTCTCTGGCTAACGTTGGGACTAAACCACGAAACAACCCTGTAACTCCTTCAGCTCTAAAAATATTCCTCGTAAGATTCATGGGGCCAATAAATTTAATTTCAGCTGCTCCAGTTTCAGCTGCCTGTTTGCTAACTTCACGCATTGCTTGCAGTTTACATTTGATTAATTCGGTAGGTGTTATGGCTACTGATGAAAAAAACGAGGCTAAAAATCCTGCCCAGGCGTTTGATAAGATACTTAGGTCATCTGCAGTTTTCGCTCCTAAAATTTAATTAGCTTAATTATATACTCGCGAATCACTGCTTCGAAAATGATGCGCGAATCAACAAGGCAATATGTAAGGAATTAGTTTTTATAATTTTAAATCGATGTAATAAAAGAGGGGCATGTCCATAAAAAAATAGTTATTTACATTTCTATGGGGGAAAATGCCACTTTTCCTCCCGGGGATAGTTTGATGCCCGACGCAAAGCCGAAGGCAGAAATCATCCAAGGGAGAAAAGGGCATTTTACTCCAGGAGGAATGTATGTTATTTTTCCACTACCTTTTGCAACGACACTCTTTGTTCGACCTTCTAACAGTGCGAACGTCGCGTAGGGAATTACATAATTTCCCCCGGTGTGGCAGTTAGAGGAACTGTACGAACGTTTTAACCTTCGGGGATCAAGTAAAGATTCACGCTAAATTGATGGATTCTTTCTTCTGGGGCTAAGCGCTGTGAACGAAGATTCCTATAAGCTGATGGTATCCTGTTTGGTAGTGAATACGAGGTATTTCTCAAATTAATCGGTCATTTGAGAAACAGCACATGTCAGTTTTAAACCATTTTATAGAGAATAAAAAAACTGAAAATCTAAAAGGATAGTTGACAAAATTATTTTTAAATAATTAGCATTAAAAACCTGCTCGATTACTGGCAAAATACGACAATATTTGAACCTTAAAGAAAAGTAATTAAAAAATATGGGTATTTAAAAATACGCGACATGTGATGTTTCTGAAATGAACATGAAAACTTAGCAAATAAGGTTATATTTATATTGAATAATACATGAAAAAACATTACAATATAAAAAAACAATACTAATGGTCTTCATTTTCAGTTCTTGTCGAATTTACTCCAATTATCTCTGTATAGAAGTCGTTGATGTTCTTTTGGAATGTATAAAAAAAGTGGCTTTATGTCATCAAGTTTTTTTGAATTTATAGGAACCTATCCTTGTAGATAAGTTGGTTGTTGAACAGGGGTAGGAAGTTGTAATAAGTTGGAAGTGGCAAGTCTAAATTTATGGCTTGTAACACCATCTATAAAATTAAACGCCTCATCTACCCCAGGTTCATTTGAAGAATATCTAAAATGCGTAAAGTTCGAAATTTGAAATGTACATTTTGGGCCCTTGGCACACCTCTACCAAGAGATTCAATGTACAAAATGTTTTTTTATAGAACTTCGGCCACCAACTTTAAAAATCAGCAATCTCTTTAGTTTTTGCAATTTTTACAACATACTACAGCACCTTTATAATTAATATATTCTTCACCTTTTAGTCTAGCATTTTTAATTATTTCACACTTGTATAACTTTTTTTTCCTTATTCTGTGCTAAATTTATCGAAGCATTATCACTTTCACTACTTGTAGACGCCATGTTTTACAATAACAAACAACAAAACAAAAACTGCCTACTTATAATGCTTTGAGAAAGAGCACATGTCACCCACTTTTGTCGTTACTAAACGGAATCAAATATTAATAGTAGAATAAAATTGTGCAATATTATCACAGAAGTGATGTTTCTGTATGATTCGATGTATTTACCCTTGGAATGATGGAATTAACAGTATAATATCAAAATGGCCAAAAATATGACATGTGCTGTTTCTCAAATGACCGATTCAAATGACGGGAAATAGATTGGTGTGCCATGAGAACTTTCAGTACTGACAGAGAAGGTTATATGTAAAGTAACACCAGTAGCAGTTCTTGGTTTGACAGCCGTCAATTTATGCATTATGTGATTTATAGAATATATATATATATATATATATATATATATATATATATATATATATATATATATATATATATATATTAATTTCTGGGAGCTACGAGCTCGATTATCCAGATTTTCCGCCGACGAAGCCTTGGAAAGCATAGTCTGAAAGGGGGAGAGCTGGTGAATTGGACCTGAAGGGACCAGAACCAAGAACAAAAAATAGAATAGAATACCTTTGCGACATTTTCAAGAAATACATAATTATTTGGCTGCATTATCGGAAAAAAGTATTCTAATTTAATTTGCAGGTCCCTGTATTTCGTAATATTTGAACACCAGTCAAAAATATGACATTTGAAATCTTCCAACATCTTAGGAGCTATCGTTATTAAAGGCGCTAAGCGCTGTTTTTAATAATAAATGTGACGTAATTAAACAGTTTTATTCGGTGGAAGAAAAGTTATCATAAAGCAAAATGGACTTTGACGACGACAATATCCCTTAAAATATTTTTAAATTATTTAACTGCAAGGCTAGTAAATATTTTGCCAAATCAGTTTAGCGAACGATATGATAAGAGTCTAGTGAACGATATGATAAGAATATGAGGTATTTAAGCAGTGGTTGGAAGAACACAATGTCAAAAGAATTACCGAAGATGCCTTTATTGTATATTTATCGAAGAAAGCAGACACTTTAAAGCAAATACAGTACGTTACGTTTATACGTAAATAATAAAGAAAATATAGACGTCAAATAAGCAAAATTGCATATTTAGAAGTCATTTTTAATTCCAAACATATTTTCTTTACAAAAATTTTTGATATTGGCAAAAATACAGGTACTTTACTCTTAAGCAAAAATTACATTTTTGGCCAAACCTCGTAGATGACTAATACAATTTGATATCTGATGGTTGCATTTTAGGTTTTAGACCATGCAGAAATTTTTATAGAGAATAACTTTTTTTTCGTAAAAACAATAATAAAAAAGTTTCCCATATGACGCCAACTTACGTAGACACACTGTAGAATATTATGCACAAAAAATGCTTAGAATTTCACTCATAATCTAAAAAGAAATAATACACAGAATGTCTCATATAACATATGGAAGTTGGCATCAACTTTTGGAATAACGGTACGGTACAATGTTTCCCAATTGTCAAATATTTTCAAAGCCTACTTTTCGAGAAATCGATCGGTGTGTGACACCCTGGATAGTGTTTTATTAAAATAAAAGTCTACCTGTAGCTTTGACTATAATCTTCTGACAAAACCCATAACACAAAAAATAAAACAGAATTTTCTACTATATTTGTGGCCAAGGCGGGAACTGTTCCAGCGTAGAGTCCTCTGACTATTCCATCCTGTAGATACGTCTTTTTAAAACAATCCACCATAGTTTTATATAGTATGGGAAAGGTCTGCATTTTGACCTTTACAGTATCCAACGGTTGGCCCACGTAGACTAATGCTATACCACCTAAAAATAAAAACACAATATACAAATATCTGCCGAAGAAATTATTGAGAATATTTATACAGGGTATTTTTTAAGTTAGTCATTAATTTTAATAGCTTGAAGAACTAAAAAAAACTTTATACAATTTACCAAAAATATTCACACAAAAATCCAGTAATTTTATTAAGGGGACACGGTGGTCTAGAATTATCAAAAAGCCGGTTGAGATTTATAGAAGGGATAAAGTTATTGTAGTTTGTGGTGATTTTAATATAAGATTTGACAGAGTTGATGGGAACACACGAGATCTTGTGAATCTTTTCTCTACGTATCGTTTAAAATCAATAATTTCTAGTTCTACTAGAGTAACTACTACTTCTGACACGCAGATAGATAACATTTTTTCTAATTTAAAAGATGACCAATTGAAAACTGATATCTTAAGAACAGACATTTCAGACCACTACACATTAATGCTAGAATTGCTAAATGTCACCATAAAAACACAAAGAGTGACTTGTTATCGAAGACATTTTGGTCAGGATAATTTGCGTAGTTTTAGAACAGCAATGATCAGTGAGGGATGGGATGACATATACAGCGCAGTAGGTGTCGAGGAGCGTTATAGCGTTTTTGCTCGTATTTTTAATTACTACTTTAATGTTTTTATCCCTGTCAAAAGGACCACAACTGGGGCTCATTCATCAAAGCGCTGGGTCTCTAATGAGATTAAGGAAATTTCACAGGATCTTCGAGATTTATATGCTTTATCGATCAGAACTTCTGATAGTCAATTACTGTCTTTTTATAAAAGTGAAATAAATAAATTCAGAAAATACGTTAGGCACTATAAACATAGTTATAACGATAATTTCATAGTAAATTCTAAAAATGTAATTAAGTCAACTTGGACATTACTTAACAATATTCAGAATAAAACGAAGAGTAATAATAATTTACAGATTTTGGATGGTAACGTAGTGGTGAAAGATCCTGAAACATTGACAAATTTATTTGCAGCTCAATTTGATGTAAGCAGAATTGCTTTTGCTGTCCCAAGCATGCTCTGTTGGTGATAATATCAAAAATGTACCATTTTAATTTTTTTGGAACCCACAACACCCGAAGAAGTTACCTGTATAAGAAACTCTTTGCCGTTAAAGTACTCTACAGGTGTAGATGATGTACCTGCTGTAGTGATTAGGAGGTGGCTGATATTATAGGTTTCCCTTTGGCTGATCTGACTAACAATTGTTTTGAAGCAGCGTATTTTCCTGATCAACTCAAAATAGCTAAAGTGATTCCTGTTTATAAAAAAAGGCAATAAAGAGATTATCTCTAATTATCGAAATATTTCCGTGCCACCTATATTTTCTAAAGTAATTGAAAAGCTAATATATATATATAAGGCTTTTAAACTATTTTGTAGTAAACAACTTGTTTTATGTTGGTCATCATGGCTTTATACCAAAGCGGTCGACAATCACCGCAATATTTCAGTCTTTAAATTATATTTTAGAACAAATAGATAATAAAAACTTAGTCTCAGGAATTTACTTTGATTTGAGTAAAGCCTTTGACTTGATAGATCATAAGTTGTTGCTTCGTAAGTTGGAATGTTATGGTGTTCGTGGGTTACCCAATAAATTGATAGAATCTTACCTGACTAACAGAAGTATGACTGTGTGTGTTGGTTCTGAACAGACTAAATCGTATTCAGCATATAAACCAATTACCAGAGGAGTACCACAAGGTTCCATATTAGGACCAATATTATTCTTAATATTTGTAAATGACATGAATAAAAAACTGGACATCTCAAAATTATATCAATTTGCAGATGACACTTCCTGTGTTATCTCTTCTGCTGAAAGAGTACTACTCTCTAAAAACTCTACTGAAGTGGTAAAAGAATGTCGGATTGGTGCAGCTCTAATAATCTTGTTTTGAATTCAGATAAGACTAATCTTTTATTTTTCAAACATCACGGTTTGGAGTCCTTATATGTACCTGCTAATAGTAAAACTTTGGAACAAACAGCTTCCGTAAAATTTTTAGGGATCATCTTAGATTCTAACTTGGATTTTACTGAGCAGGTTAACATTGTTTTGTCTAGAATGAGTTCCGCGACTTATGTTATAAGATACTTGCGTGATCAGGTTAACATTCAGACAATAAGAATATTTTATTTTGCTAGCGTCCAGAGCATAATTTCGTACAGCATTATGTTCTGGTACCGTTTCAGTGTTTCTAATGCCAACAGAGTTTTTGTTGCTCAGAAGAAGATTGTTAGAGTTGTTTTCCGTATGAAGTTTAATGAATCATGCCGGGGTAAGTTTAAGTTGCTGAATATGATGACTGTTCCATCTTTGTTCATTTATGTTTGTTGTGTCTTCGTAAGGAGTAATCCTCATATGTTTGTCACCAATGGGGATGTCTCTCAGAACATGATAACGAGGGGTAGGGATAATTTGGCTATGCCACTTCATCACACGTCTTTATTTCATAAAGGGCCTCTAGTGAGCTGTATTAAGGTTTACAATAGAATACCTTTAAATATAAAGAGGGCACCAAGTTTAAATGCCTTCAAAAGTAATTTAAAAAAAATTAATTCAAAAGGAATTTTATTCATTAGAAGAATATTTTAGTGATTTTCATTAGTTTTCCTGGCCTAACTCTAATTGTGGATATATTGTACTTTTAATTTAAACTACATTTTATTTATTTTAGCTGTATAATTATTTCTTAAGTGTGTTTATTTGTTTATTTTTTTTAAATTGTTTTTTTTTAAATCCAAATTTAATTTTATTTATTTTTAACTTTTTTAAGTGTTTTTGGTTTGTTAGTTTCTTTAAAGTTGTTATTTTTTAACCCATATTGTGCTTTATTATTTTAACTGGATAATAATTATTGTTAGTGTTTACGTTTGTTTTTAAAAAAGTTGCTTCTTTTTATTGTATATTACATTTTATTTTTATTAATTTTATGCTTTTTAAAGTATGATTTTTAAAATTTATGATTTAGGTGTATTAAGGCTTGTTTGTCAAATTATTTTTACTCTTTACCTAAAACTTATGACGTTGTCAATGTTCAGAATTGAATGTATTTATGAATTTATCACGGTTCTAAAATTTAGGTGAAAAAACGTTTTTAAATTTTGTCTTATTTACCACAAATATCGAAGATAATCGATATTGATATATCGAGAAGTTAAATAACTATAAATATTATCGATATTTAAGTTCCGATATATCGATATTTAAAAATAATTGATATATCGTTGCCATCCCTACGCCTGTGGCGCTTCAAACTAATCAAAATATACGTGCTTGTGCTTTTTACCGAAGTATCGGTTTCAGGACTACCTCTAGTAATAAATGCTACGTTGTCTGTTTCCATCAGCAGGCCTGCAAAGTTGAAAGGCTATGATAGTTCAATTGTACTTTTATAACCTTAATAATATAGACAATGAAAATATGAAAATACATAAACAAAGATACATAAAATAAATGTTAATTGTTCTAACAGTTAATTAGTGTATAAAATATAGCAAATGTAAAACGGTAAGTGCATTTTAGGAGTTGTATAGTCTATCAAGAAAAAATACTAGAAACAAAAACCTTTTTAGTTTTCGATTCAAAAATATTGCTTATTTTATGTTTTGGTAATTGTCTAGAAAGTGGGAGCCACTCCGATTTTGACGAAATTTGGTGTACGGGGGTTTTTGGGGTGCTGATCACATCCCGAATGAAAGTGGCACAATATTTGACTTTTAACTTTTATAACCCCACTTTCTATGTATTTTACACCATTTATCAAATAAATTGCGCAGATTCCCCAGAAGGAAACCCAGCAAGCCATGCATATACTGCTCCGGCCCATCCACCATAATTGAAAACGATTTTAAGTAAAGCTATATGCAATTTAATTTAAAAAAAGGTGTTTAAATATGTAGAAAATGGAGTTTTAAAAAGTGAAAATCAAATATTGTGTGCCACTTCAGCTTAGAATCGAGAACTGTGTGCAAAAAGAAGGGAAGATAAAGTGAAAATATAGTAAGTTTCATTTTCAACTTAGATTATGGATATCTGGAAAACAAAACATTGTCAAAAAAAATGGTTTCAGATTCATGATCAGCGCCTTAAAAAACTAAAACCAAATTTCGTCAAAATCGGAGTTGCACCCACTTTTAGACAATTACCTATATATTTTTTTAAAAGCTTACTAGTTGTTCTATCAGGCCTTTTATTATAATCATTGACTTTCCGAACGCCCTGTATACATAGTAAAAAAAAACTTACAAACAATAAAACTTATTTTTAGACATACAACCAGTGCCAAGAAAAAAAAAACACAAAAACGAATTTTATAGACAGACTACTTATGGCTACAACATACCCTGCACAAATTTTAGATCCCAAAATTTTAATAAATCCCAGTCAAACTTTGAGAAACTTTATTAAAGGCATAAAAATCCTGCATAATTCACATGATGTACCTGAAGGAATTAAAAGACTAATATTAAAAAATTCTGTTGCAGCATTAGGGTCAGAGGATTTTAAACCAAAGATTCTACTTACTCTAGAAGATAAAAAGTTTATAAATTCATTAAAATGTGAGTCTACAGAAAAACCAACAAAAAAGACTTCAATAAAACCCACCAATACCGAGACGAATACGTACATCTACAACCACAACAACCAAAGGCACTTGATTAATCTTCAAGATCTGCACTGGCTTTATGAATATATTGAAAAGATAAATAAGAACAGCAATACAAAAGTTTACTTACATGAATTATTTGAGGGATCAGAAATTATTTTGCCAAAAAATAAAACCATAGTTAGAAAGGAAGCACTAGAAAGACGATGTGAAATACTAAAAGCTGTACAGCAAAACAGAGAATATGATATTATGACAAAAAATGTAAATATCTTTAAGAAAAAGCTGGCTGATGATACAATCTGTTGTCAAAGTAAGATTTTTTTATACAGGCTGTTACAAATTCAATGCATTAGCATTGCTATCTCGGTACAGTGCCATATTAACCATTAGGCTGACTAGGCTACAGCCTAGGGCGCCATGCAAAAATAGGCAGCAGACAGGGGAGTAATAGGTGCTAGACAGGGAGTTTTTAAAATAGTTTAGGTCGGGTTGGGATTGTTGGTGACTAATTTGCCTTATGAATAAGGCGCTCTGGAATGAAATAAGCGCGAAAAGTAGGAAAATAATTTTTTTACTTTTTTTTGCTCTTTAAATTTTCTGGGAGGTGGAGTAAGGCGCTTTGCACTGAAAATAAGCGCCACGCAGGAAGGACCTGTTTTTTTTGGTCTTCAAAATTTTTGTTGACTTTTTGGTGATATTTACCTTATTAATAGGCCCCAAACAGTTAATACGGCCCTGTCTCGGTAATTATAAGAGAAATAGATAAAATTATTCCGGTTACTTCCGGAGATATCCGAAAAAACCGATAAATTATCCGTTTTATTTTTTAAGGCCCTGTTAGTAATAATTTTGAAAAACCAATAGCACTTTCTTAAGACACTTTTTATGCTTACCAAGAAAATATTTTTATTTTTCCGATATGACATTTCGTTTTTAGCTACCATCATCCTGGTTAGTATTTAAAAAATTAAGCTGATGATGGTAGTTAAAAACGAAACAAAACGTCGTATCGGGAAAAAAATAGTTTCTTAAGAGCATAAAAAGGGCCTTCAGAAATGGCTATTGGTTTTTCAAAATAATCACTAAAAGGGCCTTGAAAAATAAAATGGATAATTGCATTTTTCGATTTTTTCCGGATATCTTCAGAAGTAACCGGAATTTTTTAAATTTCTTTTCGCCCAATTATTCAGCTTTAGGATGCGCAACTTTGCCTTAATTTAATCAAATTTATATCTCTTATAATTAGCGAGATAGCACTGCTAATGCATCTAATTTGTAACACCCTGTATAATAAGTACTAAAAGATCTATTGAAACATTTTTCGTATTGGGTTTGAAATTAAAACAAAGTGCTGGTTATCAGAGCTAATGTTTTTTTAATTTTATAGTTAAACAAAAGCAGGCCACTTAAAATCGACTATTCAATTTTAATCTTTCTATTTACATATTTTGGTAGCTTTATAAGTTAAAAGTATAATTCCAGAATGGTTTTTAAAATTTTATTTTTTAAAAAAATTCGTGACTGATTAAATATGTCTAGCCTATTTTTGGAAATTACAATATATCAGCAAATAATGATTGCCCAAATTTTCAAACACCCTGTGGAATACTTTAACGTCACAATTTTTTACCAGTATATTGGATTTTAAAGCCCAATCTTTGTTTGACATTTCCTTTTATTATTTATATCATAGTAGGGAGGTAGCGCTGGATTTGAAAAGTCTATTTCATACCGACTGAAACTTCTATAGGTTATAGTTTGTCCCTCATACTTGCGAACTGTGAGCTTCAGCTGCCCAAGTAGCGGTGGAGTTAGAGATGGCAGCACATGAAAGTCGTTACCGCCATAATTGTTGAACCATATGAAGAACTTTTTCATTTCTTAAAAATTGTATCCCTGAGAAAAATTTCTGCATATGCCCAAACTCACAAAACACTGATCAAAGTTTGACTTGATCCTAACTTATACAAAATAAATGCAAATTGGCACCAAAATTTTCTTTTGCCATAATTTATTTAATAAAATAACAAGTATTTTTATCTAAACAAAATTCTTTTACAACACCAAGAAGTTACCTCAATTTCCATTTGTTTATTATAAAACTAATTAAGCAATTATAACATTTTTTTTCAGTAAAGATGATAAACAAACACCTAATAGCTGTTTTTCAATATGTTATATCCATAATAACTGGATTTGTTTTTGGATTTTATGGCATAGAATTGCTTACTACAACACTGGACCTGGGATTTCGCCTTCTCCTTGGAGTTATCTGTGGTCTCACAGTTGCCTTAGCTGAATTATATTTCCTTGCAAAAGCTCTCAACACAGATTTAAACAATAGTAATACAACAGTCAAAATAAAGAGACATTAAAGTGATTTTAAGCAACACCTTACCTATAAAGTGCACCTTTAATTAAATGAAAATACTTTTTTTTACAAGTTTACTTTACACCTTTAGATGATTTTTTTACATTTTAACTGTATTATTTTTTTATTTTGTGTTTTACCACTCAACGTATATTATTGTGAGTGTAAATATTTGTAAGTGTAAGAATAAACATATATAAAACCACTACCATGTTTCATTCTCGAAATATTCATCATCAAAAAGAAAACTTCTCCAAATTTGCTATATTCTCCATTAACAATTCTTGATTCAAAAAAACATTGCCTATTGAAAGAAATTTTAGATTCGTGATCAGCGCCCCAAAAACAACTGATACAAAATTTAAATAAAATAGGCATTGTGTACAGTTTGTACTCTACTACTTAATCTATTTTTTTTACACCTCTTATCTGTATTATTTTTTTCCATTTGTGTTTTACCATTTAAAACTTATTATTTTGTAGTGTACCATATGCAAAAGCTTTCAACACAGATTTAAACAATAGTAATAGGACAGTTAAAATATAAAGACTTAAGTTTTTTTGAAGCAATAGCTTACCTATACTGCTTGAGCAAGCAGTTTTGGTACATCGGCGAGTAATAAAGTGCTCGCCAAAAAATCGGGACAAGCAATTTTTAGCACCATATTTAACTTGTAGTAACTTTGGAAATAAAAATATTTTTAGCTGCGGATTTCGGTTGCTTTAAGGAAAATCGGCTGCTTTAAGGAAAATCGGCCAAGGGATTTTTGAGCTATGAATAAAAACTATTTTTTTCCAAAACTTTAACACCCTGTATCTCGAGAACAAAGCTTCAAAACATACATGTTTATATAGACTTTTTTTATTTTTCCATGTTCTATCGTCTATTAAATTTTTCCAATTAAAATCTAAAACACCCTATATAATGAAAGAGTCAGTTTTGTTTGATTACCCTGTACGAAATAAAAATCATTAGGTAGTAATTAATTTAAAATTTCCAGATCACATCAAAAAATCCACAAAAGACACATTTTAGGACAATGGATCTGCCTGGTAGCGTATTTGTGGCCAAAAGGCACTAATCGAAAAAGTAAAAAACCGTCCAGAGGTATTGACCGAAGCTGCATATTGACCAAATTTCAAACCAAACAACAACGTACAGCCCAATTGTCATAGCTTAAAACGAACAATAGCCATATTTTGTGCAATTTTATCTTTACTTTTTGTTTGACCCATGTATTTTTATAGAAATGGCCATTTACTAATTAAGTGGTTAGGTAATAAAAAGAACCAGAAAATAAGCTTTCAGAATGTGAAAACCTGGTCGAAATCGGTAAAGCCGTTTTTAAGTTACAGCATTTTAAAGATATTGGAAGCAAAGTTTTGACACATTTTTTGTTTAGTAGTGTCTCTGGGTCTAAAGGGCTGTAATCAAAAACTGGCAAAAACGTCTGGAGATATTGATATTACTTTACTAATGACCTATAATTAAATGCGAAAAAAAAATTATTACCGGAATCACACACCTCTAAACTTTTTGTAATTTTGCATCTGTTCATTGACCACCCTGTATACCATGAACATTTGATTATTTTTCAAAAATCATTTTGCGCCATGTCATCTAGACGAAATGGGCTTTAGCAAACTGAAATCCGCAGCTAAAAATATTTTTTATTTCAAAAGTTACTACAAGTTAAATATGGTGCTAAAAATTGCTTCTCCCGATTTGTTTGGCGAGCACTTTAGAATAACAAAACAAGCAGTATTAGTCACGCATGTTTACATGCCGGGATTTAGTTAGATTGTCTCTTTTTCTCGCATTGCCTATGTGTTATGTCGCTTAGCTCAACCTGTATAGTGTACCTTTAGTTATATGAAAAAACTTTTTTCTCTTTATTAAATAAACATGAACCTTTTAAATTTATTTCTTTTGGTGAGGGGGCTAGTTTTAAAGTGTAAAATCTCCAAAATTATTGTTCATGTTACATCTAAGTAATAAAAAATAAACAGAGAATCCATACATTGAATGTAATTTATTCTTTCTTAAGTTTGAACACTCTGTCATAAATATAGTCAAGGCCTAAAAGTGATTTATATAAATATAGGCACATTTATTTTATTGATTTATTAAAAAGTCTTTAACTGTTTTATTAAAAGGACTAAATGGTTGTTGTACACTTTGAATTTAAGCCCCTAAGTTGTAATATTTATATGACATAATTGTTACTACTTAAGTAAATGCTTGTAATCAGTAAATAGAATTTAAAAAGATAAGGAAGACAAGTTTTATCAACAAAAAGACAATATTTTCAAGTTGTTTTACAAAACATGTTTGATAACTTACCCAAACAACCAGCAGTAAAATCAATTGCCCCATCTTTAAAATGACTTTGATTGCTTCCAATTTTTTCTTTTAGTTCCTTTAATTCTTTTTGTTGAGACATCATCTATTAGTTAAATTCAACTTTATATTGTCACGCTGTACTGATCCCAACTAATCATTATCTCAAAACCGGTCCTCTTTAAGATAAGAATTTCATTAACTATTGGGAAACCCTCTTGAGAAATACCAATATTTGACCTACCAGGAATTGTCAGCTCAATTGTCCGATCATGAACGGTTTCTTTAATTACTAGAAAAAGTTTTAAATACATACTGACTGCTAAAATATTGAACCAGATCGTATTTTTAAAAAGAAATTTTAAAAAATCCTCCAAAGTAATTTAAAATTCGGGGCAACACGTCAAGGAAAAATTCTAGGTTATGTTTTTTAACGTTCACGATGTTTGCCAGACTTAGCCGGCTCGTTATGTTGCATAATTGTTAGGGTCGTTATTCAAGGTATTTATACTAAATACAGTACAAAGAAAATTAATCCGGATATAAGAGATTAAAGCCGGCTGTCCATGAGAGCGGTTTTCCGCTCGCGGATGATAATTCGGCGTTGTGATTGGTTAGTGCAAAATTAAAATGCTTTTCCCGCCAATCAAGCAGACGCTGAGATTTATCATTCCGCAGAGCAGACAAATTACTAGCTCATGGAACTATAACCTTGATCTAGTTCATGAGACCGAGTTTTGCCTAACTCGCGTAGTTGTAAAAATACTAGCGCATAAGAAAATACTCCGCTGACACGTCCATTGTAGCGAAAAATAAACATTTAACATTCTTAAATAATTGAAGTGTTTTTCATCATCATGTTGTCTTAACTCCTTTAATAAAGTATAATATTGGCTATGAACTTTTCTTTCTAAAAAAGTTTTCTAACCGAAAATCTGTGCTTTCTTTTTGTCTTTTCGGTCGTATTGAAAGTAGGATAAATATCTCTTTTTCGCCAAATATCATACTGAAGTCAATAATTAAAAAGTGTAGTTAATGTCGTCCATAACACTTCTTTTATGTAAAATGGATCTTTAGCTCATCAACTAGTTCAAGGTTATATTTCCTAGCTATTAATTTGAAAAGTCTGCACAATCTAGTGGAAAACGCAAAAAAGTTAACACGGGGAACACCCCTTAGTGGAATCCTTTAAAGTCTTTATAAGTTTAGAAATAAAAGAATGCAAAAAATAGAGAAGGGGACCTTTTTTTTTGCTCTTCAAAAATTTTCAACCGCAAATACAGTATTCTAGATGCGGCAAAATTGTAGCCGCCACAGGCAACACTTTTCTCGGCCCGGCCCAGTTCCTTTGTTTTATATAATAAATTTGAATTGTGTATTGAACTATTAAAAATCAGTAGTTTATTATAATTAATAGAAAGCGTGGCAAACAGTGAGCCAGCTGATAAATCAGAATGTCAACTGTCAAAAGCCAAAGTAATAAAAACAATGGTGTACGTGGAGGTTCGGTTGTCAAAATAACAAACTAATAATTTTTTAAATTTATTTTAAATTTATTTGGTTAAAATTGGGTAAGTTATTGTTAGCTTTAAATTAATTAAATCTTACCCTTTATGGTATATGATAAATGGCTAAACGCTTAAAATAACTATAATATTAAAAGTTTTAGTTAACCAATATGTGGGGAGATCCAGACCCTGATCCTGGAGGATCAAGGCCTAATGTAAATGCACCATCTCCTCAAGAACTCTCAGATCTAAAAGATCAAAATGAGCAGCAACTTCTTCTTATAGCTCAACTCAAAGAAATGCTCAGAAAAGAACAGAGTAGTGTTTCCCAAGAAAAGGTAAAATTCTTAACTAATCACACTTTTCGGTAGTTTTTATTTGATTCTCTTGTGTGATTTTAATTATGGTACATAAAAACTGCGTTTGTATTCATTGGTTATAAAAAAATTAGGTTTTTATTCCCAATTAAATAAGTTCTGAAAAATATAAGAAATGTTTTACTTACCTATTTCTTATTATCGTCTAAAGTTTTCTTAGTATAAGTTTATTTTCTTAAAACACATTTTATGGTAAAAGTTTAGGTAACGGTTTTCTGCTATTTTTAAGGGTTTTAAATTTAAAAAATTGATACTTACATGATTTTAGACCCTCTTCTAAATACAATACGTAAGTGGCGCACATCCAAATTATGCCGTTTAAAAATAATATCAGTAAACAAACTTACGGGACCTGGGAGTAAAAGGGGTGCTGGGCAGGGTAAAATTGGTAAAACAAGATAATGAAAGTGAACATCACATGTGAAATTAAGTAAAAATTACATTTTTCCACATATTTTTAAGAATGAAGATAAAAAATATGATACATATGAAAATTGTTAATTCATAACCTAAAAGTAAGAAAAAAACGACTAAAAACATCAGTTATAACATGCTAAATATGGAAAGCATTTGGCAACATCGGAAGGGTCTGATTCTATTTATGAGTTAATAAAAGGAAAGAATTTACACAAACCGGATTCATAAAGTGTGTATTATTCTCTGGTGTAATTAAAGCATTAAGAAAAAAGCGTTGACTAACCAAAACTAACCTGCCTCCCTTTATAATCCCTCTTTTATTATTAAACATTTATACAACGTTGCCAATTGTCCATAATAAAAGTGGACAAAGGCCTAAAAAAATATTTTTTATTTTATAAAAAAATATATTAATTCAACTTTTCTGCTTCTTCATATTATTATTAAGGACAACTAATAGATGACATGTATACACCGTATACTAAATAATTACCCATTTTATGATTGTATATAAATCACTCTATTGTAGTTTTTGGAAGCTTTAAAGTTTCTGTTACAAATACTTTATGTTTCTGATCAGAATTTAAACTTAGATTTTTATAACCAAGACTAAGTAAAAAGATTTTATTAAAGTAACTGGTAATTGTCTAGAAAGTTGCGGCAACTCCGATTTTGACGAAATTTGATATACGAGGTTTTTGGGGTGTTGATCATGAACCTATAAAAATATTTTTTCCTGAAATGTTATGATCTCAAGGTATCCATTATCAAAGTTGAAATTCAAACTATCCCCTTTTTACTAAGTATCAGGACTATCAGAAGACATTTTCAAGACCAAAATTCATATGGTCGAATAGCTAGAAAAATCCTTTATAAGCAAGAAGAAACATCTCCCATTTTTCGGCCATGTTGTTCAGTGCTGGAGATATACAGTTTATTGTATTAGTGAACAATAACCAGAATCTAAAAATCAATAATATATAGATTGTCCCATTTAAAATAAGGTAGTTGACGTTTACTTCCCATTTTCTTGGAAGTGATGAAACTTGTCAAAATATTTTAGTTGTATGTACCCAATGAGTTAAATTATCACAATTTTTTAAAGCCTACTTTTTGAAATCTATCACAGCCGTTTCTGGTGGGATACCCTGTAATTATTTGTTTATAACTAATAATAGAATTGTCAGGAAATATTAAGTATTTATTTTTTATTACTAATAGCCTAGGTTGCACATGCATAAAATCAGTGTTTTTTCTCTCTTTGATATAATATACATATTTTCAAAATATTAATATTCAACCAGAACAATCTTATTTTTTTTGGTTGCACCACACCCAAACCTTAAAAAAACTCTCCACTGGGCAATCCCCCATATAAGTAAAGCACGGGTCTCGCGATGCTTTATGTCTGCTCTGGCAACTTAACCATTGTTTGTTAGTGTATCCCAGCTCTGCAGCAAGGTCAAGATATAGTGGCGACATACTTTACTAATATGAGTTGCTCAATGGAAAGTTTTGCTGTTTATTAATCTCTCATAATAATAATAATAATAATAATATTAGTTACTTAATTTATCACAACACTAACACGAGCATCAACATATCCCATAATAATATTTATTGTACCAGATTCTTTTGTAATATTCTAGGTTGAAGAATATGTACACACTCTAAATAGAAACAAAGCAAAAAGATCTTCCCGTCAAAAAAATGAAAGCTCAAGTGGCGGTAAACAGTGGAACCAGTAGCTATGCAGGTATTGATGCCAGCAAGAAAGAAAGGATTAATTTACTGAGGCAACAGATGGAAGAAAACAAGTAAGATTTATAAAGTGGAGTTAACTATAGTCAATTCAAAACAATTTCCGATGCATGTCATCAATCAGCTGTACCTAACGTTCAATTATATAAAATTAACAGAAAAAAGATTTCGGCAAAAATTATTAAAATTTGGCGTTTTAATTAGTGTACTGAACAAATATTGACGTCGTTATTTAACGCATCCAAAAACAGAAAATTTTTCCTTTAGTTAACACCAAAAAAAAATCATGTCTTCATATTTTATTATCGTCAGGTTGGTCGAATTGCGTCTCATCTTGTGATGTTGTCTTTATTCATTCAACTTTCTACTTTCCGCACAAACACAACCGCATCGACTGATTACGTTATTTTTATTACTTTGGAAAAAGGATACAATAAAAAAAACGGCAGGTAGGGAATTTATATACAGTGTGTCTACGGATGGACTTAACTATACTTGTAAACTTTTTTATTTTTAATATTTTGAAAAAAGATATTCTTCATAAAACTATTTGCTTTATGTAAAATCCTAAAAGCTATAATTACAATCGCCGAAGAATATACAGGGTGGTTCAGAAATCGCTAATATATTACGTTGAAGAAAATCAAAATAATATGTTTTGAGACTACCTGATTAAAAAGCATGAAAAAGTATTTTTTTCCTATTGGTTATGGTTTTAAAATTGTTTTACAGTTTCGTAAAAAAAATTGATGATATGTTCTGTAGTTCGGCAGATTCATTTAATGGATGGTATTTATTTGGGTACACGCCAAAGTTAATTAATAGTACTAAAAGACCAAAAAAATTTAAACAAGTAAAAAGATAATTAAAAATCGACGTTTCGGTGGCAAATATGCCACCGTTGTCAAGATAAGTTGAATAAAAATAATAAAATAAAAATTTACTATTATTAAGGTTTTAAAATCTAAAATTTTTATCTTTTTTAGGATATTCTAAAATCTTTGACATTAAATGTCAAATATGTTTGTTTGGTTATAGTGTCATAGTGACATAGATAACTGGTTGCTGATGTATTTATTGTTTATATTACAAAAAGGTGAATAGTTAGTTAATTTTTAGTCTTCCTGAAGATACTTCAGTATCAAGCAAAGGCAACCAAGTGTTATTTAAATTAACTGAAATTGATGCTACACAATTATCTTTATTTAATAATATATATGCACTTTCTTTGATTTTGCGTTTTTTAGAACAAAGCTTTCCTTCCTCTTCATTAATTTCTTAAAAAAGCAACTTTGAATAATTAAATAAACCAGAACTAACCATGACCACCCCTAATGTGACAGTTTTGCATGACCGTCTGTAGTGCTTCTCAACCAATCAAATTACCGGTTCCGGTGTTTTACTGTAGTCTTTGGATGATAATTCAATATTTTTAAGTTTGGTTAAAATAATAGACCCACTTTTAAAAAAAATATATATTCAATAATGTTTTTCTCGTTCAAATTAATCCGAAATATTTTGTATTATTAAAGTTTCAAGGACGTTTTATGCATCACGTGACTTTAGCGTTCGTTCTGGTCTCGCTCACGACGGAAAACCGGTGGCCAAACTCTAGACGCTTGTCGTTCCGTGGGTGTCTTAAGCGAGGTTAAGAGGGAGTTTGTTGACACGGGACTTAAATGCTTGAAGATTTTGGGGGAAGGAAAGACCTCCGCGGGCAGCAGGTTCCACAATCTAGAAACTCTAGGGATAAAAGAACGAACAAAGTGAGAAATTCGGGGCCTGTCCAGTTGGACCGTATAGGGATGCATACGCGCGGAACCACGAGTTTCTCTGTTGGGAACCGTGAGTGAAGGAACTATACTGGACAATTCTTCAGAGCAGAAGCCATGGAAGTACCTTTAAAAAGCGATAAATCCCCCACAGCCCGACGATGGGCAAGAGAGGGAAGCCTTTCTGTAAGTGAAGGATCATTAATGAGACGAATAGCTCTTCTTTCAATAGAATCAAGAATGCTTAGGGTTGTGGGGGACGCCATGCCCCAGATATGAGAACAATATTCCAAGGGAGGTCGGATCTGGGACACATATAAAATGTATAACTTGGAAGGGGAGAAATACGTTTTGCCTCGAAAAAAATCCAAGCTTTTTTATTGTAAATATATCTTCGTAAATAATTAATTAGCCTGATTCTCTACTTAAAAATCGGTGTATAGAAAGTTGCCTCTTTTTGTAGGTCAAATAGGAAAAAATAGGCAAGAACCAGTTTTGGTCCAAAATCTTTGAAATCTAAAACTGGCAACTTTAAAATTCAATATCTTCTAAATAACAGGTCAGATCAAAAAGAGTATTCCAACCGAAAGCCATTCCCAATGCTAATTATGCGACGTCCTTTGTTATATGGATTTAAATAATTCTGTTTTTACAAAAATATATATGAAACCCTTTTAATTGAAATATGTTGAAAAATAGTACGTAAAAGAAATTAATTTAATCCAAATCGAATTTTAAATTTTATTTTTTATTTGTTATGTATTTTTAGGGCAAGGTTAGCTGAACGAGGAAAAAGCCAAAAAGGCATAGAAGAAATGGTACATCAACTTCAAGCCCAACTAAAAGATAATCAAGCACTTATAAGTTCCACACCTCTAAATCTATCTCTTGTAGAAACTAAAAACCTAGATTACAATGAAAACACACCACAAAAAGATTTATTTAATATTTTGTTAACCAAAGAAAAAGAAAATCACTGAATTAGTGAGTAAAAGTCAAAAACTAGAGGGTACTATTTTAGAGCTGCAAGAAAATGTGAAAGAGAAAGACTCTGTTATAGATGCAAGGACAAAAGCTATCACTCTAATGACAGATAGCTTAAGTAAAAAGGGAAAGAGTACTTTGGATGCCTTGGATGATACCAAGGAGCAAATGAGAAAAATGCAGGAAAATTTTGTAACATTAGAGGCTGAAATGAAGGCAAGGCAGTTAACATTGTTAAATGATTTAAAAATGAAGAATTTTGAAATATCTGAGCTTCAGGAAATGAATAGTCAGTTGGAAAAAGAGAAGGTAGAGTTAGAGAAGAGGCTTTCTGAAGGAATCAGGTAAGCGTTTAGAAATAGAAGTAGACAGTAAAAGTAAGACCAAAGACCTTGACATAAGTGACCGATGTAAGTGTAGATATACAGGGTATTTCATTAAGGGTGGATAGGTAGCATATCTCAGGAAGTAGGAGTCATAGGACATTAAAAAAATCCCCCTCATGAAATTAACTTGAGGAAATCGCTGGAAACTATTTTCAAGTTCCTAACTAAACCACTAGGGAGTGTAACAACTGTAGTCGTGAATAAAGCTACATTTTTCTTGGGTTTCACCTAGTATAAGTTAGAAAAAGGATATTACCATGATATTGCTTTTAAAGTTCGGCATCTTTTTGATTAATTACTTTTATTTGTAGGATGTAAAATAAAGGCTATAGGGAAGGGTGAAATTTTACTGGTTAAAATGCTCATAATTTTGGTTTGCCTTAACATAGTCAAATAATATGCTAATCCAGCGTACCCTAAAATTTTAGTACCTACCCTGACCACCAGATAGCGAAAGTTGGTTGGCACCGGACCAATCAGAAAATTGGTCGTTGCCCATGTCCAGTTCCTATTGGTCAATTGGACTACTTTCGCTATCTGGTGGTTAGGGTAGGTATGCTGAAATCTCACTTGTGATGTTCTATCGATTAGTATTCTTTGACATAATTTAACAGACATTGTTTTGTTTTAAAGACGAATCTAATTAAGAAAAAAGGTACCTTTTTTTCTATCCTGGTTACATTGTCTTTTGTTGCACCCATTTATTGCTCCATTATAGAACTCATTTGCGTGAATATAAAAATTTGCACTGCACTACCAGAGTTCCAGCTTAGTGCGCATTAGGGTGACTACGTGAATTCACTATTAAATTGCAAATAACTTTTGAAAGAATGATTTTATGTGAAACCGTTAAAAGACCTTTTTCTAGAGCATTAAATTTCCTTTAAGAATCTATATTGTTTTTCTATATATTTATTTTTTAGTTAGTTACAAAATTCCAAAATAAAAAAGGGAAATGTAAAAAATATATCAGTATTTAAAGCTTGATTATTCGAAAATGAATAAAAAATCTAACTTAAAGGAGTGGGACCTCTAAATATTAATATTTTGGGCTCAAATCGTCAAGATATTTTCTTTTTGTCACCCTAAATAATATTTTCGATACATTTTTCAAAAGACTATGTTTGTTTTCTATGGCATGCTTGATCCCAAAAAATATATATTTTTTAATTTTTGAAAGGTATTTAAGATACACTATACAGGGTGTTACAAAATGTTGTTAAAAAGATATTATCACTAAAAATATGAAAAAACATGGGTCTGAAAATGCATTGTTTCTCAGAAAGAGTTAAAAAAAGTGGGTTTGGTAATAATATCCTAAATTTTGTAGTGTAATTTGTAGCATAAAGAGGCTAGTTTAGCTCAAGCTTGATTAAATTCATTTAGTCCATTGACGTCTCCACTGAATGTGTATGACAAAAAGAAATGTTACGCCACTGACTTTTTGCAAACACCGCTGTCGCCGGACACCCATCCAAATTATGGGCGCGCATTTCACTGCTTAACTCCGGTGATCGACGCTCGCCGATACAACCGAAGCCGCCACAAGCGCGCCTTTGTGTTATTCTATTCTATTTCTATTTTTTTTTCTTGGTTTTGGTCCCTTTAGTTCCAATCCACCACTCTCCCCCTTCCAGACTATGCTTTCCAGGGCTTCGTCGGCGAAAAATCTGGATAATCGAGCTCGTAGCTCCCAGAAATTCCAAAAGAAAACAAATAATTCTACAATCGATGCAATGCATAAATTGTCGGCTGTCAAACCAAGATCTGCTACTGGTGTTACGTATAACCTTCACTTTCACTACTGACAGTTTCCATGGCACGCCCATCTATATCCCGCCATTTGAGAAATACCTCGTGTTCACCACCAAACAGGATACCATCAGCTTATAGGAATCTTCGCTCACAGCGCTTAGATCCAGAAGAAAGATGCCGTCAATTTAGCGTGAATCTTTCCTTGATCCCCGAAGGTAAAAAACGTTCGTACGACACCTCTAGCCACCACTCCGGGAAGAACTTTGTAGTCCTCTATGCACGTCCGCACTGTCCGGAGATCAAACAAAGAGTTATTCAGTTGTGTTGTTTTGTATTTCAACGGGCGTCATATTTTCTAATTGTGACATACATAAATTGGACTTATTTCTTCAATAAAAAAAAAAAAAAAATATTTGTATGTTTTTGGTTGTGCTACCCTTAAATTAAAATTGTTTATTATTTTTTTAGGTTAGAGGAATCCGTTGTAAGTTTAGACAACAGTGAAGTGGAACAACTGAAAAGCGACTTGGAAAAACTCCAAATTGAAAACCAGAATTACCTACACAAAATCAATGAACTAGAGGAAAAATCTAATCAAAACGAAACATCTCATGATCTGCAAGTCAAATTTGATGAAGTTTGTCAACAGAATGCTGATAACCTATCAAAGATATCCCAGTTGGAACTCGAACTAGAAAGAGCCATGTCCAAATTAAAAACTCATGAAGAAACTGTTGTTGATTCATCATCAGACCGTGTGGCTGATCTTCAAGAAGTGAATAAAAGACTATCGGAAGAAAACCTTAGGTTGTCTGAAGATAATTCTCGAAATGTATCGAGAATATCTGAATTGGAGAAGCAGCTAGAGGAGGCTTTAACTGATTTGAAGCTGTTGAAGAATACTGGTATGGGTGATGCTGTTAGGACAAGTCAAGAAGGTAAAATTTATTACTATGACTATTGTGACTGAAAGTTAAATGTATGTTTTGTATTATATTGTTTAAGAATAAACACTTAAAAAAAAAAAAATAAAATGGACTTTAAAAAAATAAAAAAATCACTAAAAAGTTAAAGATAATAAATAAAAAAAAATAATAATAATAAAGTCGGGTGGTAACATATGTTATTAAAGTAATTTGATTGGTTTGGAATATTAAAGACGGTCATGCAAAACTGTCACATTAAACGAATAAAAAAAAGAACTAACCAGAACTATGACCTCCCAATGTCAATCAATCAAATTGCACGTCCCTGTGCTTTTTACTGTAGTCCCTTTCAGTTCGGTGAAAAGAGTAAATTTTGTTAAAGGATGTAATAGCAATTTGTAAACCGCCCTCGTATTATTATTATATTTGTTTAACGTTAAATTAATAGGTGGCGCTAGTACAGCTTTGTCGCACGAACAACGTACGGCAGAGAAAAACAATAGGTCTAGTACCTTTCTCTCTTATGGAACCACTACGAAAGGGCACTCTGTAAAATAAAAAAATAATTTTTAAAAATCGGTTTGCAATTGACGGAGTAATCGCGTAACATAAAAAAAAACACGGAACGAATTGATAACGTCCTTCTTTTTTGAAGTCGGTTAAAAATAAAAAACAATTAGATAACATTAAAAAAACATATGGAACGAATTGGCTCTCGAATTTGTAACAACCTGTATACAATTATTAAACTGGCCATTCATATTTATTTTTCCTGAGTCTTTTAATACAGGGTGATTCAAAAATCGATCACGAAACTTAAGGGGGTGATTTTACTTGACAAAATAAGGATAGAGCTTCATATAATTTTTTTCAAAATGTCATTCGTTTTCGAGTTACAAGTTTACATTTTATAGATAATCAAAACTCAAAATATAAGGTACCCTTTATTAAAGTTGATAAACGTCACCGTTTAGGCACCAATAGACATCAAAGTTTTCATCAATTTCAATCAGATTACCTACATACATACAGGGTGTCCAGTAACTCAACTGACAAACTTAACCAAATGACTCTACAACAAAAAACAAGTAAAAAACTTCATATAAATATATGTCCTAAACGTCTTAGTTTTTGAACTACAGGGTGTTAAAAATTTAAAAAAAAAAGTTTTTTTTTGTCAAGTAAAATCACCCCTATAGGTTTCGTGATCGACTTTTGAATTACCCGTATTATTGAGTAAAACGTATTCTTTTTACATGTATATAGAAAATGAAGAAATTGTAAAACTGAAGAAACAACTGGATGAAAGCAATAAAAATATGATAAAAACGCTGAGCCATACAAAGGGAAAAATTAAGGAATTAAACAAGAAATTAGATCAGTTCAGAAAAATGAACGACGCCAATGCGTTGATATCGCAATTGCAAAATGAGATTTCTAAATTAAATGAAAAAAATTGCCGAACTTGAAGATGAGAAAGGCAACATGCAATTAAAAATGGTAGAATCGACTAGTAGTTCCAAAGGAGGTGAGTACTATGTACTTAATTTTTGCACAAAAAAGGGTAATAAAAAAAAATATTTTTAATTTTCTGTTTCAATACAATTTTTTCTAGCCTACTGTGATTTCCAGCTTTTGTAGTATTTTTTGATGCTAGGGATCAATGGGTTAGAGTTAAATTTAAAATAAAAAACTTATTCGCAACTTGAATATTTATTTAATGAAATGAAGTGGTTTCTATAATTTTAAGTTTACCTTAGAAACTAAACACATACAGTGTGTCTGTAAGTTGGCGGCATATGGAATTTTTGTTAATAATTTTACGAAAAATTGTTATTTTTGCTAAAAGTTCTGCATGGTCCATAACCTAAAATGCAACCATTAGATATCAAATTTATTTAGTCATCTACGAGGTTGGGCCAAATATGAAATTTTTGCTTAAGAGTAAAGTACCTGTTTTTTGAAAATATTGAAAACTGCTATTAAGAAAAAATGTTTAGATATAAAAATTACTCTTAAATATGCAATTTTGTTTACTAACAAAAAATATTTTTGATTTTTTTCTGTGATAATAGTGAAAATTAAGGTTTGTACATTAGTGTAATACATTTTATAATTATAAATTTTATGGGATAATTTAAAATAACGTTTTTGAATTAAGTGTTACTAAAATAAGAAAAATTTACAGTGCGTCCAATCTAGCTTGTCCACATTTTAAATGTCTATAACATTTTTGTTTCTTAACTTAAAAAATGATCCAAAACCAACTTGTACAGTAAATAATCAAGTTTTTTTTTGTTGTAGAGATTACACAAAACAATTTTGTTAACAGAATATATTGACATAACTTACTCTTTTTTAACGGGACATCCTGTATATTATACAACCATTAAAAAGGTCTTTTAAAGAGCTTTACCAAAATACCACATTTGATATATATCTATCTTTAATAGTTTCTGAAATATGACCATTTAAATCTAAAAATATTTATGTTATTGCCACTATACCTAGTTACAGGGCTAAGCTTAGACTGTGGATATAATGGAAAATATATCTACTATTTTTCAGATTTAAATGGTCAAGTATATATTAAATGTAGTATTTTTTAAAGCTCTTTAAAATATATTTTTAGTGGTGGTATAATATACAGGGTGTACTACTTAAAAAAGTAAGTTATGTCAATATGTTCTGTTAATTTTTTGTTTAATCTTTATAACAAAAAAAAACTTGATATTTACTGTACAAGTTGGTTTTCATTTTTAAATTAAGAAATAAAAAGTTAGATACATTTAAAATGTGGATAATTTAGATTGAACGCATGTACAATGCACTAATGTACAAACCTAAATTTTCTTGATTTTAGCTGAAAAAAAAACAAAAACAAAAAAATGTTTTTTCCAAATAAACAAAATTGCATATTTGGAAGTAATTTTTAGTTCCAAACATCTTTTCCTAATACTAATTTTCGATATTAGCAAAAATAGTGGTACTTAACTCTTAAGGTAAAAATCCATTTTTGGCAAACCTCATAGATGACTGACACTATTTGATATCTGATGATTGTATTTTAGATTAGATTTAGATTAGAAAGAATACCTTTTTTCCTAAAGTTAATAATTAAAAGTTTCGTTTTTAGGATACTGAATACTATAAAACATTAATTTCGGCACTATATTTTTTTTAGATGGGGCAGAACTGGAAGATCATATTAAAGATTTAGAAGACAAACTTTCTAAAACAACTCAGGAGTTGGAAGAGAAGGATAAAGTTATAGAAATACTTGAATCAGGTAAATTATCTATAAAATTGATATCTTATGGAGTCATTAAATATATACCGCTAATTAATGGTACACAGAAAAACCACAAATTTCTTATGTCAAAATATTAAGATTTAACCAAATATACCTATATCCAAAAGTTGATAATAAGGAAGATACAGGGTTTCAAAGTAAAAAAAATATTTTTTTATAATTTTGATATGTTTTGAATATTTAATTGAAACTCGGTATCTAGAGTTTTTTTGATATAAGCTATTCAGATCTGATACTAATTTTTATGTGTAAACTACAGGAAGCTTGCTACACTATTAAATTTATCCAAAACGTCCCAACTTTTTGTGCTACTCTGTATGTTTCATCTAAGTAAACCAGCAAACTCCCCTATGCTTTCTGCACAAAAAATTTATAAGAATAGCTCCGAGCAACCGCTTTTAGAATATTTGCATTTAAGTGGTTTAGTGCAACCAAAAAGCATATTGAAGAATATATTAAATTATTCGTTTATCATGAGGCAGTTGTAGTTATGACTAGGGCTGGCAACTGAAACCGGTTTTTCGGTTAACCGGTTTTCGGTTAACCGGTTTTCGGTTAACCGGTTTTCGGTTAACCGCGGTTTTGGCCAAAACCGAAAACCAGTTTCGAATTCCGGTTAACCGGTTTTGAAAAACCGGTTTTCGAATATCGGTTAACTGGTTTTAAAAAAGCGGTTTTCAAATAACGGTTTTTCGGATAATCGGTTTTTTTGGATAATCGGACCAAAATCGAAAAGCGGTTCTTCGAATATCAATTAATAGGTTTTTGGTTTATTGCGGTTTATACAGTGGTGTATTTACCAAAAGGCTGAGTAGACTGAAGCCCATGGTGGCGTTTTTAGGGGAACGGCAAAATTTGTATAAATTGTGGATTTACATTTAGTACGTAGAATTGAATAGAATTGAAAGTGAGGACCTTTTTTTTTTTGGTCTTCAAAATTATTTTAAGAATAAAAGGAAAAGAAAGGGGCGGCGAGAAAATTAAGTAGCCTACAGGCGGCAAATATGTAAATGCGCCTTCGGTTCTCGGTTTTAAAAACCAATTTCGGTGTATCGGCTTTGAAAACCGTTTTCGGTTTTAAAAACCGGTATTCAAAACCGGTTTTTAATACCGGTTTTTAATATTCGGTTAACCGGTTTTAACCGAAACAGGTTTCTTTTAAAAACCGGTTAACCGGTTTTGTTTTTTCCGGTTTTTGCCAGCCCTAGTTATGACTAATACCACCGAATACTAATAAGCTGTTTTTAAATGCATTTTTTGGTTGCACTAAACACAACACTTCAATTCAAATATCTTGAAAATAGGTTCTTAGAGCCATTCTGACAAAGTATACCTTTTTTGTGTAGAAACCATAGGGGACTTTACTGGTTTACTTAGATGATACATACAGTGTAGCAAAAAAAATTAGGACGTTTTAGAAAAATTTAAATATAGTAGTCAGCCCATTCTGGTTTACACATAAAAATTTATATCAGATCTGAATAACTTATGTCAAAAAACCCCTAGATACCAAGTTTTAATAAAAAATTCAAAATGAATCAAAAATTATCGACATAAATTAAAATTACTTTTTTCACTTTGACACCTTGTATCTTCCCTAATATCAACTTATGGATATAGGTATGTTTAGTTAAATCTTAATATTTTGGTATATGGAATATGTGGTTTTTCTGTGTACAATTACTTAGCGGACACCTGTATAGGACAACAAATATGGGGATTTAAATTATCATTAAATAGTATAATTTCATTGCTTTTGAGTTTCTGGGTGAGGTGGCACTGGCTATTTCTATCAGTTCTGATCAACAGAAATGATATTTACAGTCAGTCAGGGCATCATCAAGGTTTCAAATTGTCTAAAGAGGATGTGATCAGTGTAAAGTGTCGCCGTCTTGATCGAACCGAATTTTTTGAAGACTTTGTAATTTTTAAGCAACTAACCATAGCACCCGTATCCTACCAGGTTAATAATTTTTTATACAGGGTGTCCGGAAATTACGCGTCAGGATTTCGGTGGGTAATTCTGCACAAAAATTAATGCAGCAAACTTTTATACATTTTTTCGAAAAGTACAGGGTGCTGAAGAAAAAAATGTTATTTTTCTAGTGTACCAATTTTTGCCAAATTTTGCATACATATAAATAACAAATTACCCATAAACAGCGTTCGTTTTTAAGGCTTGCTTAATTAATTATAAAAATTAGAATTTCTAAATACTTTTTTTATCTTTGGACAAACCACGAAGGCTATAAGCCTAAATACTAATGGACCATGGGTGTGTTAAGCGAGGTAAAAGGGAGTTTGTTGACAAAGGACTTAAATATTTGAAGATTTGGGGGAAGGAAAGACCTCCGCGGGCAGCAGGTTCCACATTCTAGAAACTCTAGGGATAAAAGAATGAACAAAGTGAGAAGTTCGGGGCCTGTCCAGTTGGACCCTATAGGGATGCATACGGAACCGAGAATTTCTATGTTGGGAACCGTGAGTGGAGAAACTATACTGGACAATTCTTCTGAGCAGAAGCCATGGAAGTACGAAGCCCGACGATTGGCAAGAGAGGGAAGCCTTTCTGTAAGTAAAGAATCATTAATGAGACGAATAGTTCTTTGAATAAAATCAAGAATGCTTAGGGTTGTGGGGGACGCCATGCCCCAGATATGAGAACAATAATCCAAGGGAGGTCGGATTTGGGACACATATAAAGTGTATAAATTAAAAGGGGAAAATACTTTTTGGCTCTAAAGAGAAATCCACGCTTTTTGAAGCTGCCGTGGCTATACATACAATGTGTTTATGCCAGTTAAGGTTACTTTCAAATGTGACGCTCACAAGATTGAAGCTATCTTTGCTCTGTAAAATTTGGCCGCTCATAAGTAGAGGATGAGTATTTGATGACTCTTTTCGCGACAAGGAACATGATTGTGTTTTGGATGCATTAAAATGGACAAGATTTTTGGTGCCCCAATCCAATATTAAATTAAGATCCTGCGAAAGAGATATCTGCATCGCTCTGCGTTTGTTTTCCAAATCAGGTTTAGTGATGGGTTTGGGAACCTGAAAACTGGAGTGAAGGGTACTATCATCGGCCAAACTATAAATGGAATTAGTTGTGGACGAGAGAAGCTCGTTGATGTGAAGAAGAAACAATGTTGGTGCCAGAACTGAGCCTTGAGGCACTCCAGCATTAAATGCTTTTTATTAATTGTATATCTAAATTCATAAAAGGATTGAAACAAAAAGTTCCAAGTCATTTTTCTAAAGTAAAAGACAGTTTAGGCCCTTTGGAATTGACTTCTGGCGTTAAATTAATAGAGTGGATAAAAAGAATCATTAGTGATATGTATGCAAAATTTGGCAAAAATCAGTAGGTACACTGGAAACAAAATTATTTAAAAACATTAAATTTTCTTTTATTTAACACCCTGTATCATCTTTAATTTTGAGTTTTTGAAAAAAATGTATGGAAGTTTGTTGTTTTAATTTTTCCTGCAGAATCGTCCACAAAAATCCTTGCACTTGTAATTTCCGGACACCCTGTATAATTTGGCTGTCATTTAGGAGCCATATGCTCAAAGAACTTTACTTTTTCTAATATAATTTTGATATTTTTCTTATAATATTGCAGAGGTTTTATCTTTAAAAGCTGAATTAAAACAAAAAACCGATGAAGAAGTAAAAGTTAGCTCTCAAGTTTCATCTGAAATGTCTTCCATTAACTATGAAGAACAAATTGAAAAGATCGAATGTGAGAAAAAGAAATTAAAGGAAGAATTAGACGCTATAAAGGTGGAAAAGGAAGATCTTTTGAAAGAAATGGAAGAAGTTAAGAAGGAGAAGCAAGATATGATGACAAAACTGGACAACTATATTCAGGTAACTGATATCTAAACAACTTTTAAAAGTTTATGTTTTCCTTTTTGCAACAAATTATTGAGGAGTCGCCAAACTGGCTATACAAGGTGTCCCACCGGGAATTGCCGCGATCGATTTCTCGAAAAACACGGTTTGGACAAATTTGAAATTTTGGTAACATTATAAAGGCAGTAGGGGACGTACAACTCAAATATTTTGACAGTTCTACCACTTCCGGTTCTAACGGGTGTTAATGACAACTTCCTTATTTTAAATAGAACACCCTATATATTATTTACTTTTTAGATTCTGCGTAAAATTCTAAACATAATTTATTTATAATATTCTATACCTAAGTCCGGCCGTTTTTGACTTATTTTAAATTTTATTTTAAAAATGACGTTTGCGAGCCATTACATAACTATCAATTTCCTCTAAACAAAAGCCTTTAATATAAGTTGCGGTTATGTTCCTTGTAAAGAAAGAACTTCTTTAGTAGACTGTATCGATATTTCCACAATTAATAAATACAGAGTGGTCAAAAATAATCGTGACAAATTATAACGACAAAACCTTTAAATTCAATTTTTTTCAAATGGAAACTCCTATATTTTATTACCTTATCCTATTAGGCATTAAAAATAAGGGTAAGTCTGTACAAGGATGCCCATTCTAAAAATTTATAGTTTTTAAAATATTAACGATTTAATATTTATCTTCTCTATCTAACAACGCATTTCAGTACGGGTAGCTACGAGGTAGTTTAAACTAAATTTCGTTACTTTGTAAATGTAATTAGACATACATTGTTTACAAACCAGATACGTCGCCGATATGGATTGGCCCAACGTGATCCTAGGAATCCTAGGAATAGTTCCCAAGATATAGAGGCTTTAATTTAATTGATGGCTAACAATACAACAATAATATTCCTTAGCTTATTTTAGAAAGAAAAATTCATTTGAACATATATCCTGAACGTCTTAACCTTAAAGCTACAGGGTGTTAAAATTTTAAAAAAGTTTTCTCATCATAACTTTAACACTGTTATAGATATTTTTATGAAATTTAAAACAAACCTATTAAGTTGAAGATATGTTAATAATACAATTAAAAGTACTAAAAAACCAAAAAATTTTAAACAAGTAAACAGATAATTAAAAACGACGTTTCGGTGGCAAATCTGCCACCGTTGTCAAGATAAATGGAATAAAACTAATAAAAATAAAAACTTACTATTATTTAGGCTTTAAAATTCACAATTTTTCTGTTTTTTGGGATATTCTGAAAAATTTTACTTTAAATAAAAAAAAACAAACATGTTTTGACATTTAATGTCAAATTTTTCAGAATATCCCAAAAAACAGAAAAATTGTGAATTTTAAAACCTAAATAATAGTAAGTTTTTATTTTTATTAGTTTTATTCCATTTATCTTGAAAACGGTGGCAGATTTGCCACCGAAACGTCGTTTTTTAATTATCTGTTTACTTGTTTAAAATTTTTTGGTTTTTAGTACTTTTAATTTTATTTTGACGTGTACCCAAATAAATACCATCTATTAAACCTATTAAGCACAAATCGGAATTTTTTAACATAGAACATTTTTAAATATTTTCACCAGTGGCATCCGTACGAGATAAATAGTAAACTAACCGAATTTTAAAACTGTTATAGATATTTTCGTGAAATTTGGCACAAACCTATTAAGCACGAATAGGAATTTTTTAACATAGAACATTTTTAAATATATTCACCAGTAGCGTCTGTACGAGATAAATAGTGAACATTTTTCAAAACAAAAAATAATACGCCATTGCTTTTTCCAAAAATAAAAATTGTTCTTTAAATCCTTATATATTTTCCAACAAATCTAACCTCTTGACTTTTTTCGAACTATGCACCATAAAAACTAATAATAGGGCACCAGCCTACTAGTTTAAAATAATTTCACTTTATATTTTTTTACGCGAAAACGGTCCATCCGACAAAGAAGGTTCAAGAGGTCAAATTTGTAGTAAAAAAATTGAGATTTTAAAAACATTTTTGGTTTTGAAAAAGCAATGGCGTGCCATATTTTTTGAAAAATTTCCAGTATACATCCCGTACTGACGCCACTGGTGGAAATAATTAAAAAACTTCCATATCAAAAAAGGCCATTGGTGCTTAGTAGGTGCATGGTAAATTTTATGAAAATACTTTAAAGAGTGTTAAAGTTATGGTAAGAAAACGATATTTTTCTTTAAAACTTTAACACCCTGTAGCTTAAAATTTAAGAGGTTTAGGACATATGTTCATATGAAATTTTCTTCCTAATATAAGCTAAGAAATCATACCCAATACCCTGTATTTTTAGCCATTAATTAAATTACACCCTGTATAGTGACCGCCAAAGTGTTGGGCACATGGATTTTTTTTAGTTATTAAAAAAAATTGGCAATCACCTCTGCTTATCCAATAACCTAAAAATCATTTATGACATCCGGCTCACAAGCGTCGGTTGGGGGATAATTAATAAAATTTAAATCAACATATTAAATCAATAGTGGAGCCAATATTTAAAGGTATCTAAATTTACATGGTATTTTCTATGGCCAGTCTGGCTATGCACCACCCAATATGTGAAAAACAATCAAGTGTAGGCGATTCAAATTAAGGAGCACCACTGTTGCAATTCGGTCAATATGCTGATAAAGTGGGTATTTGGAACAATAATTTAAAAATATTTATCATATTTACAGAAATATTTGATTTTGGGTTTGTGTCTCAGCTAGAATGAAAAGCACTTTCTCGCACAACCAAGGCATTCAATTTTAGACAAAATATTAGGCATCATAGTCTTACTAAATAAAACAAAGGGTTAGTTACCAGCTAACGTTTTGAGTAATTTTATATAAAGTCACAAAACGTAAGTTCTTGAATATTTACACTTAAACTGCAGGCATAACAAATCCGACTTTGCACCTTTTGTTTTATGGCAGAATTTTTTACAGAAGCCATGATGACAAGGACCAAAACACTTAGGACAAATTGTAGCCTAATTCTTTTTGTATTTTTATTCCATTTATTCAATAAATTATAAAAATTATTTAAAAAACACGATATTAACTGCCACAACAACAAGAAAAGCTTAATTATCAATTGTCATGAACTCTTATACTAGTTAAAAATTATGCCGACGAGGGCTTTTTAACAACATTCAAACTGATTGAGGCAAAAATTTATTTTATTTTTTCAACAAGAAAAAATACAAATGTGGCTTTGTTTAGTACTTCTTAAGTAACCCTCCATCTTTTTTAGGAAAATATGGATTTGATCGACAAACTTGAAAAACTCAGTGCAGAAAAAGTGTCTTCTGCAGAGAGCATAGAAATAGTTGAAGGCTTGACCCAGCAAGAGAAGTTAGAACTAGCTGCCTATCAGAAACATATAAATCCAGAAGGTAATAAATTGTGTGGCTTACTTAAAAGGTGCGTCTTCATCTACAGCGGCTGCTGCAGGTAGCATCCTAAACCGAATTTGACCACTGCAGTATATGCTTTCTTAGTGTGTGCAGCCGCAGTAAATTAAGACACATCTCAATAAACTTTCCTCCTACGGTTTTCCAACTAAACTCTGCTCTTGGCTCTCCAGTTATCTTTTTAATCGACGTATATCTGTCATTGTTCATGGCCACTCTTCAAGCTTTCACGAAATTAATGCTGGTGTGTCTTAGGGTTCAGTACTGGCACCAACTTTGTTTTTCCCCACATCAACGACCTTTTTCTTCCACAACCAAGTCCATTCATAGTTTTGCTGACGATAGTACCCTTCACTCCAGATTTCAGGTTCTCAAACCAATCTCTCAACCCGACTTGTAAAGCAAACGCAGGGCGATGCAGATATCTCTTTCACAGGACCTCAATTTGGTATTGGACTAGGGGCGCCAAAAATCTCGTTCAATTTAATGCATCCAAAACAAAATCATGTTCCTTGCGCGGGCAAAATCATCAAACACTCACACTCTGCTTATGAGTGGCCAGGTTTTGCAGAGCATGGACACATTCAACCTTGTGGGCATCACGTTTGAGAATAACCTTAACTGGCATAAAGACATTGTATCTATTGCCACGGCGGCTTCAAAACAGCTTGGATTTCTTTTTCGAGCTAAAAAGTATTTTCCCTTTCCAATTTATACACTGTATGTGTCCCAAATTCGACCCTCTCTGTAATATTGTTGTCTGGGGAATGGCGTCACCCACAACCCTCAGCATTCTTGATGCCATTCGAAGAAGAGCTCTGTTCGTCTCACTAATGATCCTTTACTTACTGAAAGACTTTTTTCTCATGCCCATCGTCGAGCTGTGGGAGATCTATTGCTCTTTTATAGATACTTTTACGGTTTTTGCTCCGACGAATTATCCAGGATAGTCCCTCCACTTGCAACTCCTAACAGGAAAACTCGTGGTGCCGCACGTATGCATTCCTATACGGTCCAACTGGATAAGCCCCGAACTTCCCACCCTCTTTAATCCCTCGAGTTTCCAGAATGTGGAACCTGCTGCCAGTGGAGGTCTTTTTTTCTCTCCCAAATCTTCAAGTTTATAAGTCCCATATTAAGAAACTTCCTCTTACCCTCCTTAAGACACCCACGGTAGGTTAGAATTTAGGCTTTTAGCTTTCATGGATTCCAAAGATAAAAAAGACAGATACAAAGATAATATTCCATCTATTATTTGAAATGTAAAGAATGTTGGCAGGCATTATGGTTGACATTTCCGTTACCGATCGCCGTTTGACGTTTCCGTTTGCAGGTGTGAATTTATGCAAAATATTTTGAGGTTATGGAAAATACCAGTTTTTCATGATGTATAACGAATATTTGGATAATAAATTAAGTAAAATAATTTTTACAGAACTATAAACAAAAAAAAAAAAAATAAAAACTGTAATTGAAGGGTATGCGGAAACAATGTTGTAACCGCCAAAAGTTTAGTTTTGGGAAAAACGAAAAAAATTTTCTTTCAATTAAAAAAACTACAACACTTGGGTTGCTTACTTATGGGTATTTTAATGTATTTAGAATAAACAACATCTTATTATGAACCTTTAATAAGAAGTTCTAAAGGTAAAAAAATCCCCAAAACAACGTTTTATATACAGTAGGGCTATGAGAAAATCAATATTACAAACAGGTATTAAACCACGTGATAACACCCAAAATGGAATTGGGTACTTACAAATGTTGATCAGTTCAAACGGGGAGCGAAAACGGTTAACAGAATGTATAAATTGATAAATGGGACGTCGTTGTTTCATCTGTGAATTACAAACGTCAAACGGCAAACAGAAACGTCAATCTAAATCCATTACAATATTTTAGTTTTAGACAGTTGGGTTTTTTTAGAAACTTATCAAAACTGTTGTTTTTTTTTAATCTATCCACTTTAAATACTGCAAATTTTAATCCACTTCTAATTTTTTATTTTTATATTTTGTTTTTTCTTTTAACAGAAACCTTAAAATGTTCGGATGAAGATAACCTGGAAACGCCTGCGGAATTAAACGAAAGTGTTTTGCAACTCGGCGAAGACACTGCGGAATTGCTGCAAAAATTGAAATGTTTACCCAAGAACGAAAGGAGGTTATGCAAAAAATGGACGCATCTTAAAGAGGAAAATAACTTGCTAACTTTAAAAGTAAGTAAATGACTTTTTAAAAACTTAAGAAAGCTATTTTCCTAAACTTTCTTGCTAATAAAATTTTTCCTGCTTTATTTTTAATGTAAATTAAGATTTTTTTGTTATAACAATAAAAAATGTTTATACTCCCTATATTTAAAATATAACTTGAGGTGATAAAAAAATATATAATAATTTGAGATCCGGATAGGAAGCAACCTGCACCCATGTGTACTGAATAAAACTATTTTATATAGTTTAACAAAGGTAATGCTATAGGGTTGCCTAAAAATATTGTAAAGGATAACATATTTAAGTAAGAAAAAATATCAAAATTTGTGACACACCCTATATAATGGCAATTTTTATTTCTTTATTTCTTTTTTACTCTACAAGACAGTACTAATATATCACCAATTTTTTACTCTCCAATTTTATAATTAAAGCAATGTTAAATTATTTACCTTTAAAATTTTGACAAATTATTACAATTTTTTGGTACATTCTGTATTATTTAAACATACATATTTTGTTAACTGGCCTTAGAATGTATTTAAAAAAAATTGAAATTGCCATTATACAGGGTGTGTCAAAATTTTTGAGGTTATTTGTTTAATTTAAATATAGCCTTGACCATATTTTTTTGCCAACCCTGCAACAACACCTTTGTTCACCTTTAATATATATATATATATATATATATATACAATATTTAATATAAAACAGTTTTTATCGATAAACATATGGGTGCATTTTGCTTCTTATTCAGATCTTAAACTATAAGCAATTATGATTATATCTCAGTATAAACAGTAACAACGACTTAATAACCTAATTATATGGAATTTTTACCATTTATTTTGTTTTTTACCCTTCTTTTTCAACATTGCAAGTCTGGACCAAATCATTTAACGGTGAGGGGGGTATCTAGGGGCCCTAAACATAATTAATGTCTTGACGTGCGATTCTTTCTGGACTACAATACCTCCCCATAGTAAGGAAAGTAAAAAAAACCTAATTGATATACTGTAGTATCATCAGGACTTGAGGTTTAGAGTATGTTGCCATTTTTTATTAAATCGAATCTTTTCTCTTTGGTCTTCTGACAGGTACCCATCATTTATCCAATATTTTAATCCAATAATATTGTGACATAAACTTCTGATCAGGTACACTTTATAACTGTTGAACTATAGAAATTATCTAAGCAGCAACCTAAACCTAATTTAGTATGGGCATACCCAGCATTTGGGGTAGCTTGTAAAACCTTAACAGAACTTTATCTCTTTTACTTAACGTCACTAAAAACTTCTAATGATTCGTTACCCTCTTTATTTCTCCTTTTTTGGATCAATTTGTGTATATATGCAAACTTGAACTTGTGTGTTTTAATGTTTAAACAATCTTGACCCTGTGTGACCATAGAAATTGTTGCTGTTCATTTATGTTGCAGATTCGATGTTTGAACTTTGAAATTATTTTATATTGTGTTATTTGTTTTAATTTAAATTCCACCAAGTTAAAAAGTTCCCCTTTTTTCACTCTTTTGATTGTAAGACATCAAAAACTACTAAGGCGTGTTAAATAGCATTCTTCAACGATTCGCCTAACAGCTTTTAAACATCAATACGGTTAGGCGTGACAAATGTGACCCCTATTTTGTCTTTCCTCTTAAACTGCTGTACAAGGGTCATGGGATTTGGTCCCTTACGAACTAAGACCTTTGATCCATGCCTCCTTAAGTATAAAAAGTTTAAAATAGAATGATTATTAGGTATCTAATGGTTAAAAGATATTAAATAAGGTGTGGTCGTTATGATTGGCTATTTTTAAATTAATTAAATATTTTTATTTATAGCCAATAATTTTAAATGTATTGTTACTGATCATTTAAAATAAATGATCGCCTAAATTTGATGGCTGCTTATTATTCATAAAGTTTAGTTGGATAACTTTTTAATACCGAAATGATTAAATACACAATAAAAATTCTTTATGGCACCCTATACACGGTGTTCACAATACCAAATTCCTTCTAACTTTTTAACTCTGTGTTAGGAAAACATTTTTTTATAAAGATATATTAAATGTATGCTTGTATTAAAAAAATATAAAAATTTTCCAGTTTGAATCATTAACTTTTTAAATTTAATATTTAAGACAAGTTTCAAATGCTATAAAGTTTAATCTATACTTTTCCGGCTATTAGACATAAAATGGGTTCAGATAATTTTATATAAAATTCTTTGAATTTAAATCATCGTTACTTGCAGTATCACTTATCATACAATTAATTATATTCTATAAAATATATAAAAATTATCGCAACATGGAATGCTTTAAATTGCTGAAAAAAACTATTTTAATCGTTTGAAATGAATAATTTCCTTAGTGGTTAGTGAGTGTTTTTATTCATTTGTGCTGTGTTTGAAACTTAAAAATTATCATGAAATCTTAGTAAAATCTGTAAAAAACTACATTTAATAACGTATGTCCTAAAAGTTTTGCACACAATATTTATCGGTTTTTTTTTAATGAAGAAATTCTTGGTATACGAATCAGCTGCGCTTGAGAGTATTTGGGGCACTTATGTTTCTTTCGATATTTAAGACCATTCCTCCTCAATTCCAACGATTTCGTACTCTTAGAAGATCTGTATTGCCTAGCCAGTCTCCTCGTTGACATTCCAATCTGGTTTTTGCTCTTCTCACCAATCTCTCTGACCTCTGTGCGGTAAATGCACGTGGTCTTCCACTTTTTGGGAGATTCAGACATGGTATTCCCTGCTCGCACTCCGCTATTGTTCTATAAATGGTTCTGCGTGAAATGTTTTCATTCTGGAATATACGACAGATTTCAGCTTTGGGTATCCGCCCAACTAACTTCTAGATACTTTTTCTTATTTCTAATTTATACGACATCTTAAAGCGAAAACTTCAAAATAAATAAATCACAACTGACAGTAAATAAAGTAAATAAACGTTGACAGACAACTTGATATTATTTTGTTTTTGTTAAAATTAAAGATAATGAGTTTTGTGCCAAAAATTTTAGGACATACGTTAGTAGGAGAACTAGTAAACCCTTGAGTAACATTTGGCCTGTAAGGCTAGAAATTTAGTATAGTGATGAGTCATAGCATGCTAAGTACGACAATCATCACCTGGCAAGCATCGGCCCTGCATCATCATCACCCTGTATATTTGTGTAAGAAATAATTATAATAATAAAAACTTGAAGCTGTAAACTTGCAATTTTGTAGGATTTAGTTCATTCATAGTAATGTTTAAAAAAATCGTCATGCGTTTTCGATAAGCACAAGTACCTGCCAGGCGAACTACAAGGTGTGGCTTATTTGGATGGCCATATTTCCAAAACTAATAGTTAGATGTACCTAATGTGGTATTTTCTTAAAGCTTTTTAATGGTAATTAATGTGGATGGTGCCTCATTAACAAAAAAATTCCACCCTGTATATTATTACTAGTATCACCGTTAAAAGATCCTTTAAAGAGCTTTAAGAAAACACCACATTAGGATCATCTAACCTTATTAGTTTTGAAATATGGCAATCCAAATCAGTCACACCTTTTAGTTTGCCTGGCAGGTACTTGTGCTTATCGAAAATGCCTGACAAATTTTTTCAAACCTTACTATGAATGAACTAAATCCTAGAAAAATTTTAAGCTTACACCTCCAAGTTTTTTTCGTTTTTATTATTTTGTAAACTTTCAAAAATATACAAGGTGATGATGTGCAGGGCTGATGCTTGCCAGGTGATGATTGTCGTACTTAGCATGACTATGACTCATCACTATACAAATATCTAGCCTTACAGGCCTAACGTTACTGGAAGGGGTCACTAGCTCTGGGACTATAAGCTGAATTTATAGATTGACGTTTCTCTCTCCGTTTGTCATTTGACGTTTTCAGTTAGACGATGAAACAACAACTTTGAATTTGTCAATTTATAGTTTCTGTTTACCATTTTCACTTACCTTATCAGAAACCGAAACGTCAAACGGCGATCGGTAACGGAAACGTCAATCTATAAATTCAGCTTTATACAGGGCGTCCGACTATATTTTGACCCATTGTGACCACAAATAATTTTGAAACAAATTAAGTTATTAAAATGCCGATTTCGCAGAAAGCATTAGATTTTTTAAAAGTTTTTTATTGGTCATTTGGTTGTGAAATTCATTGACATAACAAAATGGCCGATTTTTTCGATATAGGGCAAGTTTATTATTTAAAATGGAACACCATGTATGTTTTTTTAACATCGTAAAATTTAATCTTTTTTCTTTAAAAAATATTACATAAGCTATAGTTATTATAAAAAATAATGGAAATTTTGATCTTTAATAAATTGACTGCATGGCAATTAAAAGTATTATTTGACAATAAACATTTGCTCCATATATGTTTGCAGAAAAAAAAATACGGCAACAAAGCTTTAGAATATTCACAATTTTAACATAAGTTTATAAAAACTAATCTAGCTGTTCTGCAACTATTATTTTTTTATGTTTTATTTGTTTTCTGGGAGATTAAATTTAAACAAAATATTATTTGGCTTTTCTCCAGAATAAAATTTAAAAGTTTATTTAACATTTTAAGAAAATTAAAACTTTTATACATTATGAAGAAACAATTCTTCTTTTACATAATATAATGAAAAAAGCAATAATAACTTTTATTATATTATGTAAAAGCAGAATTGTTTCTTCATAATGTATAAAAGTTTTAATTTTCTTAAAATGTTAAATAAACTTTTAAATTTTATTCTGGAGAAAAGCCAAATAATATTTTGTTTAAACTATTATTTTGTAAAAAATGTATGGGTTTATTGCCGCATTTTTTCTTGTAACATTTTGTAGCAATTTTACCACCAAATGGCGAGGATATGATAAAAAAAACAGTTTTTTCTAAATATTTTTAATATGCTTGAGCCGATTTGGATAAAATTTGGTACATTTATTTAAAGTAATAAGGCGCTTATTTAACCCTTACCAGATTGTTATTATTGGGTCCAGTGGCGTCTCAGTGGGTACCGCAACTTATATTATTAAGAAAAAAAAGTACACCACTGACTTTTTTGACGTTCTTATATTTTTTTATAATTAAGCAATTAATAATACAACTTTTTAGTCTCTTGTATTTTCTTCGTATCTCGCTTTGTTTTTGAGAAAAAAGTGAAGCCACTTTAAGTAATACTAAGAAGTATCCATAAACAGCATAAAATATTGGTAGACCAATAAATAACATAAATAAATAAGAAATAATAAAATCCAAAATAAAAAAATAAGCAATTTTGACCTTAGCAGATAAGGTCTATGGGTACACACCTGTTTTTTCCAAATTCCTACAAAACACAATTTTTTAGCTGTAAACAAATGTGATCTAGGCATTTTCGCCAAATTATGGAGTTCAATAAATTTTTATAATATCGTGGTTATCGATTACAAACATAATTCTAAATAAATTTTCCCAATGATATTTTGGCTAAAAATAAAAATTTAAGGTAGTTTACTATTGGAGAAAAATCCGATTTTTAAGTTTTAGAGAACCCTGTATACAAAAACAACATTTTTTCTTCGTGAATCCTATTTTTTTACAAGCAAAAATTTTCATGAAGAATGACTTTTTTCGAAAAATTATGGATGGTGGAGGGGAGGATAACCATCTTTTATGGCGGACAAGTTTAAAAAGTGGCAATCGGAATATAGCAAATTGGGATGGCGCCACAGTAGCCAGTGGAGGGATTTTGGTATTTCTTTCCTTTTTTATTTGTATCTATCTATCCTTTTTCATTTTGTATCTCACTCTAATAATTCATGCTCATTGGTTAAAAAATCTCCTCTCGCTACTGTGGCGCCACCTTAAGTTGCTCCTTTCGACGGACACTTTTTACAACATTCAGATGGTTATCCTGCCTTCCATCATCCATACGAAAAATGAAACTTTTGGTCCATTTGTCCTTTTGTTAACCCCATCCGTGGACAGTCTGTACTAAGTAAAACTTATTTATTCGGACATGTGTAAACGGTTGTAAAAGAACTGTAAAAATAAATAAAGGATTTGATTTAATATGGAAAGACGCATTACTATGAGGTTATTTAGTAGCCCAAATATTATTGGTACTGTGGCAACAGTTTAAAAGTTTAAATTGAAATAGTTTTTTTATATCAACTTTGAAGGTCAATATCTGCCTAACGAAGCACAATAGAACTTTTTTTATATGAAGTACTAACATTATTTTGTCTCACTCTGTCACCCCTATTATTTTTGACCCCAACTTTCCGGACACCCTGTATAATGTTTTTAAAGTATTGACCAATGTTTGGTTTTCTAATGTAAATATTATACATATTATAAAACATTTTTTCATAAAATTTGGTATTAAGAGGTTGTAAAATCAAGAGGGAGACACCTACAGTCTATTGCTTAGGTTCAAAGTGTCATAACTTTTTTTGCCTAGGTATATTAAAATTTTAGTAAATAATTTTTATACTTTCATATTTTTTGCACCAAAGAGCAACCGTTTTTGAGATATTTTAAATTAAACCTTTTATTTCATACAAAAGTTGTCATTACATTCAATCACGCTTATTTAGGCCACCTGGTAGTGTCCAAAAGGTTTATACAAAATACTACCACAAATTCTTTGTGCCAAAATACAACGATATAATGCAATTTATCTTAGTCGAAAGGTTGCTGGTTTGGGAGCTACAGAGGGTGTTTAAGTCAAAAAAATAATTGGAAAATTTGGCAAACTTTAGTATGAAATAAAATGTTTTATTTGAAATATCTCCAAAACGGTTGTTCGTAGCGATGTTTATCAGGTATACCTTTTTGGTGCAAAAAATGTGGGAGAATCAAAATACTATACTAAAATTATAATATACCAAGGCAAAAAAAAGTTACGACACTTTGAACCTAAGGAATGGACTGCAGGTGGCTCCCTCCACAACAAAAACATTAGCTTATTTCGATTCCCCAACCTAAAAAACCTCGTAATACTGAATATTGTGAAAAATATTTTATAATTAGTAATATATTTAACAATAACTGAAATAAAATAAAAATTTGGGTTAGATGGTCGTATTTTGCTCCAAGGAATTTATAGTAGCATTTTATACAGACAGATTAGAGACACCCTGTATAATTATATAGCAAATTAGGTATTTTCTTGGTTGTAAAGTAAAAATCTTCTGTTTTCTATACACTAAAGGCTTAATGTTAAATTTGAATGCTTCATAAATTACAAGTTATTTATTTTATTTGTTTTTTTTTTAACTTTTATTTCATATTTAAAATATACTTTTAGGTAAAAGAAATTGAAAATAATAGAGATATATTAGAAGAAACCTATGAACAATTGCAGAATGAAAAAGAAGCCTTATTAAGTGAAAAACAAGACCTAATGGAGAAATTGAAAAATTCACATAAAATTGATGGGTCTAAGAAGGTATTTCTTTTAGATATTTTTAGTATTTTTAAAAATGTCGAAATATAGCTTGGTACGTTAAAAATGCATTTTACTATAGTGAACTCCAAACAATTTCCTATGCACGTCATACCCCTTCAGTGACGTAAAATGGTAACATGCGGTTGCCAGCTTGTGATAATACTACAAAAATATTAGGTTGTTATGTTTTTATGATCAAAATGACAGAAAAAATAATAATACTGTTCCAAAACACCTTAAGACACGTGTCTTCGTTTTTATACCTGTTATTAATAATGAGACGTAACTATGGTTACAACTACAACAAAATGTTTAGTTGTTAATGTCACGAAGTGAACACTATAAAAGTCGAAACTATAATACTACTTCCAGGGTGTTTTCGGAAACCTTCGAAAGTGATGAAAAACTTGAATAAACTAAGATAAATTATTTAAATAAACTATCACTAACTACCCCTAATTTTATATACTTTTTTAAACTGAACACTTATTTTTAAAGTCCGTAACAATAATAATATATGAAAAGACAATAACAAAGCGACAGAACATTTGAGTAGAAAGTCGAACAAAGTAAGGCAACGTCGCAAAATAAGAAGCAATTCGTCCAACCTGACGATATTAAAATTTGAATTAAATGGTTTTTTTGGTGTTAATCGAAGGAAAATTTTTCTGTTATTGAATGCGTTAAATACTGACGTTAATATGTGTTCAGTAGACTAATTAAAAGGCCAAATTTTAATAATTTTTATAATGTTAATATTATGTAATTAAGCGTCAGGTACAGCTGATTGATGACGTGCATTGGAAATTGTTTTGAATTCATTATATAGTTTTTTAACGTTGACAATTTTAAACAATTAAAGAGGATTTTTCAACAATGATTTTTAATATATTTTAAAGCATTTTTCAATAGGCAACTTTGCATATTTCCCCATAAATAACTTGATCGCTTTAAATGTAATATTCATCAGAAGTAAAATTGAAAGACAGGAGATGACAATTCAGAAGTGTCTTGGTTCTTGAAGACAAGTTCTGACAGACAAGCACTGTATCTGGTATTGCAGCTAGATATCTCACTTGCTTTTAACTAGTCTATAGTGTAGAATACTTTCATTTTCTTTTTAAAAGTAAAATTTGTTTTTAAGCAATTTTAAATTTTAGTTTTTATAATTTCAGAATGAACAGCAATCTACAGATGCTTTAGAATTAAAGCTAAAAGAATTGCAGATTAAATTTGAAGCTCTTACCCAGGAGAACGACGAGCTTAAACGTACACTAAAAGAATTCGATTTGAAAATCCAAGAAAAATACGATTTAGAGAACCAACTGCACGAACTCGTTAAAAATAACAGCACTCTCGAAACGAAATTGCAAAGAAGTATTGATGATATTAACACATATGTTAACACAATAACAGAAAATAAAAACGAACTTATACATGCTGGAGAAACCATTAACCAATTAAATAGTAAACTTGAAAAAGAGAAAAGGAAATTGAAGAACTTCAGTCTACAGTTAGCAGCCTAAACCATGTTATAACTGAATTACAAAACAAAAACAGTAACTATGAAGTTATGGAGTCTGAGCTACAGAATTTGAAGTCAACACTAACTGATCAAATTTCTCAGGCTGATGATTATGAAAAGGAAATGACACAAAACAGCGAAACAATGCAACAACTTCAAAGTGAATTAATTCAGATGAATAGGAGAATACTTGAGCTTGAGAACGAATTAGAATTAAAGGACAGCGAAATTCAGAAGGTTAACAAGGATATACATAATAAGGATGAGATGATTAGGAATTTTCAGAGCGAGATTGAGGCAAAAGATATAAAATTCAGGACTGTCAGTGAAGAAATAAAGGAAAAGTATCTGCAGTTGCAAAGGCAACTGGATAACAATGGGGAATCGTTGAAAAAGCAAATAGATGAACTAACTGGAAAGAACAAAGAACAGCTGGAGAAAATGAAGAAGTTGGCTGCTAATTTAAAGAAGAAAACGCAAGCCCATCAACAACTTGAAGAACAATACCATAGCGAAAAGGAAAAATGGGAAAAAGAAGCAGATGAAAAGAATAATACTATTCAAATTTCACAAGAAAGGATTGAGAACCTTACAACGGAATTGAAAATGAATGAAAACCAATTAAAAGCCAAGTTGGAGGAGATCAAGTCAATTCAAAAAGAAGTTGTTACTCTGAGACAAAGGTAGACACTTTGGAGCAGAACAATGCTGATCAGCAACACTTTATTCAGGAACTAAAGCATAAGCAGGAAAAACTTCAAGAGGTGAGCTTGCAGCAAGAAATGTCAGCCAGCCTTCATGAGGAAATTGACAACAGTTTCCCCAAAAATGTCCCGGAAGAAAAAATTAGAGAACTGGAAATGTTGCTGGAAACAAACGAGTCTGAACTTAATCATTATAAAGAAAGGGTCGATAAATTTGAAGAAATTGTTAGAAAATTAGAGGAAGAAAAATCTTCCTTGGAAAATATGAACGCAGAGTTACTGGAAAAATTGGACCTAACATCAAACAGTTTTAAAGAGAAAGCTTTATTGGAAGATCAGCTAGAGCTTAGATTAGCTGAGGTAAGTGCAAATGATGACGCTTTAACAAAAAACTACAGGAAACTCAAAAAGAGCACGAAGAGCTTCAGAAAAAGAACCGAGAATATGAGGAACTTATTAAGAAGTTAAAAATTAAGCTTAAAAAGCCCATGATAAAGTTAACGAATTAAAATCTATCGAAGGTAATTTGCAAGAACTTGAATCTGTAAATCAAGAGCTGAAAAAGCAAGTAGCAAGTTTAGAAGCTAATCAACGCCATATTCAAAATGAAAACGAATCATTGCAAAAAGAAATCTGTCCGATTATGAAAAGATTGAAGCTGATTATCAGATACAGCTAGAAGAATTACTAAAAGCTAAAAATGATCTTACTGTTAAAAACGAAAAATTGTTGGAAAAAATAAAAGAACTTAATGAAAAAGAACAGGAGCTCCTAATGGAATTGGATGAGTACAAGTTAAGACTAGATCAAAATGAAAATAGTCATATTGAAGAAATGAATAAATTAAATACGGAAATTAAAGCTGCAAAAGAAGAATTGTTAGTGTCGCAAACTGCAGGCCAGAATACAAGTCTTGAATTAAAAGAAACTCAGGAAAAGCTTCAGCAGTCTTTGGTTGAACTAGATTCACTTAAAAATGATTTATCCGATACAAAACACTGTTTAAATCAGATACGGGAACAGTTGGATACTTCTTTATCCCAAAATTATCAGCTCACCGATACCAAACTACAAGCTGAAGAGAGGCTTGATCGTGTGATATTGGAATCTGAAGAACTTAGACAAGAGCTAAACACATTAAATAAAAAACTTGAAACGTCTTTATTGGATAATGAGAGCCTTAAAAATCTAAATGACAAGCTAAAACAAGAAATACAAGCTCTTGAGTTCGCTAAATCCAGTTTAGAAGCTTCATATGAATCTGCTCAGAAACTTGAAGATTCAATTTCGGTCGAACCCATAAAACCAATTGTGTTTGAAGAACTATCAAAGTCCAATATTAAGCAGACACAAGAATCTTTGCCAATATTTAGTTGGCCTGAACAACCACAAACAGCGACTGCTCAACTTTTTGACAGTTTCAATCAGTCTCAACGCACAATAGATAATTCTGAGTTGGGGAACCAACTGCAAATACCCTTGCCTAAAGATTCTATTGAAAATGAGGAAATCCAAACTCTTAGGCAACAATTACATGAGTCAAGTAATAAGTTGCAACTTGCATTGCAGGATGTTGCTGATCTAAAATCGGAGTCTGATAGACTTAAACAGGAGATTGCGGCTCTTCAATTTGCCAAATCAAGTTTGGAGGCATCATACGAATCATCTCAAAAACTTGACGATAAAAATACTTTAGACCTTAGTCAGCCAATTGTTTTGGAAGAATTTTCACAGAAGGCTATTAATCCAAATCAAGGAAAGCCATCAGAACAATCAGTTCCTATATTTGACGCCTTTGCACAACCAAATAACAACCCTATATTTGACTCTTTTGGGGGCCAGCAAATACACAAAATCAATGGTTTGATCAACCAACTGTTCTACAACACGTACAACCAAGAACGCAGGAGTCTGATAATTCTTTACATATTTCTGAAGTCCCAAGAGCTGCAATTTCTCAGCCTCAACCATTTTCACCAGTTATCGAAAATGACCGTGAGGCACTACTTAAAAAAATTAAAGCTTTAGAGTTTCTGCTTTATAATATCGATAAAGAAAAGGAGATTGCTTTAGACCAGTGCACTGTTATGGTTAATCAGCTCACGCAAGTTATATATGACCAGATAAGCGCTCCTCAGCAAGATAGAGGAGCTACTTTTGATTTAGAGTCTCAAATAATGTCTCGAGAAGATATTGCTAGTCTAGCCTCAAACAAGCAAGCATTACAACAAACAGAGTATGCATCAGTCAATAGGGAATTTGGAGAAAAATCAACACCTGTTAACGAAGAAGTTATTCAACCTAAAAAGGCCTATATTTGTTTCGATGATGATGAGTCACCTAGTAAACAAGGCGCAAATTTCGCAGACCTTGAATCGCAAGTGGTTTCAGAGAAGGAAATTACAGACGCAGCCTGCAGTAAAAAAGAACTTCAAAAAATTGAATATGTAAAAGTTGATAAAAGTCTTGGAGAACAGCAGAAACCAGTAGTAGAGCCTTTAGCACAGCCTAAGCATGCTTATTTATGCTATACAAAGGAAGAAAAACCTCAGAGCTTTGAGGCCTTTGAAGAAAATGATGATGGATGGGGATGGGGCCCTGAAGAAGCCAGGCTTGAAGAGGAACACATCAGCAATGTAGAAAATACACCTCAAGTGAAGAGTTTATTGTTAGAAATTCAGCAACTTAAAGAAAATATCAAAGTTCTCCAGGTAGAAAGAGAAAATCACCTTGAAGAAATCAAACAGTTGCAGGTTAAGTCTGGAAAACTAATTAAAAAGTGTAGGGAATTAAAGTCCAAGAGCGAGCAAGGAACAGCAAGCAAAAAGCAGGACGACGGTGGATTTTTCGATCTTAACGAAACTATTCAGGATGAGCTCAAAGCACAAATCCAACAGCTAGAAAAGAAAGTCAAAGAAACCAATATTGAACTTGAAAAAGAAAAGTTAGAAAAGAACAATTTGGTAAAGAGAGTGGACGTATTAACTTCGGCAAATGAAAGAATGTTGGAAATGAAGGAAATTCAGGATTCTGAGGTCTTAAGATGGCAAAGAAAGCATCAAGAAGCCGTTGAAAAGTTGCAAGAATTGGAATGGGGTAGCGACGGTTTCGGAGAGCATACTAAGAAAGTCGTAGAGGAGAATCAACCATCTACTTCTAGTTCCGGCAGCCAAACTAGTAGGATTCAGGAATTAGAAAATACTATAAGGGACCTTACTTTAGATAATGAGGAGCTTCAAACACTTCTAGAAGAGCAGTCTGCAAGAAGAATTGAAGCTGAAAAGAAGAAAAGTACCGGAAACGAGCAAGAGATATCAGAACTTAGATCTCTAAATGAAACCCTTAACAGAGAGATTAATGAAATTAAATTAAGAAGTACAGATTTGCAACATGAAATAAATAATGTTCAGGAAGAAAAAAATAGGTTAATTGGTGAAAAAACTAATCTGGAAAAAGAGTTGCATGATAGGGAGGTTAAGATTCAAACTCTGGAAGAAAATCTGAGGACAATAAGTGAAGCCAACACGCAACAAAATAAATATGATGATTTGCAAAACGAGCTGTTGACTTTAAGGGATCAAATCTCAACACAAGAAGGGTACCTTAAAGAAAAAGATCTAATTATTGGTGATTTACAAAAGAACCTGGAAGATTTAAATAACCGTAAAGTAGAACTCGATCATGCCGTTGGACAATTGAGCAACGAGTTAGGTGTTAAAACCCAAGAAGTTGAAAAATTGCAGTCAAGTCTTCACGAAAATAGTGAAACTGTTTTTGAAGTCATTGCCTTAAAATCAGAAATTGAGAGATTAAACTCGACTATTTCTAAGAACGAGCAGACAATTAATGATCTAAATGTTTTAATAGATGAGCTTAAAAAAGAAAAACTTGTTTTGGAAGATTTTCAGATGCAGTATAAAGACAAGTTGCATGAAAATGACGAAACAATTAAGTTGATTACCGCTGAAAAGGAAAAGAGAGATTTGGAGTATCAACAAGTATTGGAAATTTTACAAATGAAAACTTTAGAAGCTGAGAAATACCAAAGAATGATTGTAGGCTTGCAGGAACATGTTAAAGAACTAGAAGTTTATAGTCATGAAAAAGCCAAAAAGTTCTGGAAAATAAAACATTGGCAGAGGAGTTGCGAATTAAAACTCTCATTTTAGATGAATTACAGTTAAAAGTCAGTGAACACGATCAATCATTAGCTGATAGACAGAAACTGTTAGATGATTTGAACTCTAAAATTAAAGAAATAGATACGTTGACTAAAGAAAAAGAAGCGAAAGATTTAGAAATCCAAAAACTTCTAGAAGATCTTCAAAATAAGGAAAAGGAGTTTGAAGAAAGGACAAATAGTTTGGTAAATGAACTAAATGAAAATTGGCAGCTACAAGTTGATCAGAGGGGTGCAGATATTGCTGAAAGCTGGAAAATGCATTTAGAGATGGTAGAAAAAGACTACACGTTGGCGCAGGAAAAGCTAAAATCCGATTTAATTGAACTAGAGGAGAAGTGTAACATTCTAGTTAATGAGAATAATGAATTGAGAAAAAATGTCGATCAGGAAATTAGAAATGAAGTTGATAAACTATCTGCTTTACAGCAGCAGATTTCCAATCATAATCAAACTATAAACTCTTTAAATATGGCACTTCAGGAGAAAGACAAGCAAATAGAAGAAATTAGAAATAACTTAAGTAACTATCAGTCCTTAGAAAACGAACTACAAATCCTGAAGGCTGATAATATGGATAAAGAAAGTAAACTAGCCAGTATAAATATTATTATTGAGACTACACAGAAGCAGTTCGACGAGAAACGTGAAGTTGTTGAAGAAATCGTAAGAATTTTAGAGAAAAACGCTTCGTCTCCCATATCTTATGAAAAAGAAGATATTCTTAACGAGTTTCAAAAGCAGCTTACTTTGGCCAGTAAAAAGGACAAGGACGTGGCCAAATTGACACAGAACATTAATGAATTAGAAGAGAAATTATCCAGAATATCCGGAGAAAGCAGCAGAGAAATAACAGGACTTAATCAAGTCATTGAGGATCTAGAAAGAGAATTAAGTGTTATTCATGAAAAAGAAGCTGAGATTGTACGTTTAAATACAGAATTACAAAACCTTCAGCTAGAAAGAAATGAGTTATGGCAAGAGATCCAAAACAATAAACAAAATGAAAACTTTGTGCCAGAGTTTGAAAAACTGAAACAAGAACATTCCAATTGTCAAGCAGCTATTGAAGACTACAAACTTAAGGTCCAGGAATATTATAATACCCATGTAGCGTTGCAGCAAGCTTTAGATGAAAAAAATAGGAGTATAGAGGAGCTGAATCAAGCATTAGTAAAGCACCATGAGGGAACTAATGATAGTAATAAGGAGATTGAGAAATTAAGCGCAGAAGTTACCAAAGCTAAAGAAGAATGTATCACATTGCAGGTAAGAATAAATATTGTATTTAGTTTAAACAAGTTAAAAGTTCTCTGAAAGTCTGAGCTGTATATTGACAACTAACAAAATTTAAATATTTTATGATGTGTATCATTCTTTAGGGCACCTTAAACACATGCCAAAATGACTTACATGAGGCAAGTGAACGACTGGCCCAAAAATCTCAAGAATTAGATGCAGCCAATCAAAACCTGTATTACTATCAACAGAACTACACCGAGTATGAAAAAGAAATTAATAGACTGAAAGAAACTTTAGATCAACGCGAGAAAGAGTACAATCATTCACTAGAAATGCTGAAGGATAATCAACTTGCTGATATACAAAGGCATTATGATGAGTTGTTATCCAATAAGGATCTGGATCTTCAAACGTTGCAGGTTCAAGTTCAGGAGTTACTTAGAAATAATCAGGAGTATGGGGAAAGGTTAGTATCATATTGTTGTTAATATTTACTGTTTTTACTAGTCATCGATAGATACTGATTAATATCGGTAAATTGTCGATATATCGTCAATTCAAAAAAAAAATACTGGTTGACTGATTTGCGCAGGTAACAAGCATTGGCTATCCATCGAGATCAGTGATATTCCCTTAAATTTTCTTACCGCAATTAGGAAATACCCTGTATACTGTATATTTTTATAATGAAGAAAATAAAAAAAAGTTTTAAAAAGTTTCTCAAAATGTAGTAAAAACATATATTTTACCTATTTAATTTTCTTAAAGGTTAAATCAAGAACTAAATCTAAAACAACAGTTGGAGCAAAAACTTAGTGAACAGACACAGCTTGTAGATGAAGATACTAAACAGCTCGAAGAGCTGAAGTTAATTATTGAAGATCAGGTTTCCAAGATTGAGGAACTCAAAAAAGAACTGTTTGATAAAAGTAATCAATATGATAGTCTTATCGCTGAAATGGATGTTGGAAGACAGCCTGTTACTCATCAACCTGTTGCTTCAACTTCAGTGGTAAGTTATTGTAAAATATGTAAAAGTATCTTAAATCAATTTTAATGCTTCGGGAAGTGGTTATAATTATTTATCTAGATACGCGACAGCGCGTCAAGCCAAGTTAGCTAAAGGAACTGGCTACACCGCCAAGTGTATTATACACGAACCACTTGGTGCCATTATTCACCCCTCCATAACTTAAAACCTATTTAACGTAAATACATGATACTTCGTATGTTTATTTATATCTATAAGGAAAACTAGAAGCCCACATTTTATGAAGCTAGCTCTAATCGGTTATAAAAATATGAAGGTCCAAAAGTCGTCACTTTTCAACCGACTGACTGACTGACATATACACGGATGGACTTTACAAAAGGACAAATGGATCAAAAATTTAAATTTTCAGGAAATTCGTGTATGGCAACTGCTTTTGCTTCTTAAAAAGAACAATATTCACGTTGAGAAATTTGTTTTGTTTTGTACAGGGGCCAGAAAAAGTACAAAAATATGAAAATGGACCAAGAGAAGAGAATAGTTTAGCAAATAGATGAGTTTTTAGATTTAAATAGGGATCTTGTATCTAAAATTTTACATAAAATACACATTTTTATTTATTCAATGTTTTACACCTTTTTACTAAATTTTTTACATTTTTGTATTTAAATATATTTGAAAAGTTATATCGTTTATTAAAACCGGGTAAATTACGTAAAAAGGTGTAAAACATGATTTTTAAAAATATACAGGGTGTTTTATAACAACGGTACGAAACTTCAAGGTGGAATTTCTTATGATATTTTATTTAAAAAAAAGTTTCCTATAAAAATATGTCCGGAGTTGCTTCCTTGCTGAGATACAGAGCGATAAAATTTAAGAATAATTTAACAGGTTTTTTCTAAATATTTTTAATATGCTTGGGCCGATTTAGATAAAATTTTGTACATTCATTTAAAATAATAAGGCGCTTATTTAGTCCTAACCAGATTGTTGGATCCAGTGGCGTCTCAGTGGGCACCGCAACTTATATTATTGAGAAAAAAGTATGCCACTGACTTTCTTTGACGTTTTTGTATTTTTTTATAATTATGCAATTAATAATACAATTTTTTAGTCCCTTGTATATTTTTAGTCTCTAGCTTCGTTTTCGAGAAAAAAGATTAAAGCCACTTTAATTTCTTCTAAAAAGTACCAATAGACGACATGGTAAAAAAAATAAAAATAAAAAAATAACAATTATTTGCTTTAAAATAAATAAAAAGTCGTGTATTTTATCGGAAATTGTCATTTTCCTTATCTACTAAGGTCAAAATTGTTTATTTTTCAATTTTGGATTTTATTTTATGCTGTTTATGAATACTTTTTAGTATCACTTTAATTATGGCTTAATTTTTTTTTCTTGAAAACAAAGCGAGATACGAATAAAATACAAGAAACTAAAAAGTTGTACTAATAATTGCTTAATTATAAAAAGTTTAAAAACGCAAAAAAGTCAGTGGCGTACTTTTTTCTCTCAATAATATAAGTTGCGGTGCCCACTGAGACGCTACTGGACCCAATAATAACAATCTGGTAAGGGCTAAATAAGCGCTTTATTACTTTAAATAAATGTACCAAATTTTATTCAAATAGGCCTAAGCATATTAAAAATATTTAGAAAAAACTGATTTTTTCTTAAATTTTAACGCCCTGTATCTCAGTAAGAAAGCAACTCCGGCCATATGTATATGAGAACTTTTATTCATTAAATAACATAAGGAATCACACCTTGAAGTTTCGTACCGTTATTAGAAAACTGTATATCACACCGAAAAAAAATTGTTTATTGTATGTAAAATTTTAGATATGGGATGCATATTCAATTCTAAATACTTTTTTAAGTAAAATTTTGCTGTTTTATTAAAAATTAAGGCAGTGGTCTCTTGGATCATTTTCACGTTTTTGTACTTTTTGGAGGCCCTGTTTAAAACAAAACAAATTTCTCAATTGTGTCTCAACGTGAATCTTGTTTTTTTAAGAAGCAAAAGCCGTTGCCATACAGGACCTTCTTAAACAATTAAATTTTTGGTCCATTTGACCTATTGTAAAGTCCATCCATGGACTACTCTATAAATCTTAGTAGCATACAACGTGTCCCAAGATAGGTGTTCCAAGAGAACAAATGGACAAAAAAAATTAGAAGGTAATTTTCTAGAAACCTGCGCAACTCCGATTTTAACGGAATTTTGAATACGGGAGTTTGGGCTGATCACGAATCTGAAAGATTTTTTGGCGGAAACGTTTCGTTCTTGAGATACTCATCATCAGACTTGAAATTTAAACTAATCCTATTTTTACAATATCTCCTTCTTTTGCACACAATTCTTGATTTAAATCTTAAAGTGGCACACGATATTTGATTTTCACCATTTAAAACTCGTGTTTTTACGTATTTTACATTATTTTTGCATTAAACTGCATAGCTATACTTTGAATCATTTCAATCCCAGTGTGCCATGAAGCCGTATGTGTATGTATGGTTGCCGCATTATCAAAGAAAAGTCACGCAATTTAATGCAAAAATAATGTAAAAACGTAGAAAAACGGGATTTTAAAAGGTGAAAATCAAATATTGTATGACACTTTAAATCAAGAATTGTGTGCAAAAAGAAGGGGGAATATAGTGAAAATAGGCTTAGTTCAAATTTAAACTTTGATGATGAATATCTCGAGAACGAAACGTTTCCGCCAAAAAAATCTTTCAGATTCGTCATCAGCGCCCCAAAAACCCCGTATACCAAATTTCGTTAAAATCGGAGTTGCCGCAGGTTTCTAGAAAATTACCAACTAGAATTTTGGGAAAACTGGTCGCATAATCCAAAACTAATAAATTTTAAAAATGTATCTCCAATTGGTATTATATACATGGAGAGTTATAAGTAAAAATATGAAAAAAGCCCAGGAACTAACCACTTTTAATTTTTTAAATAGAACAAAATTGTATAAGTAAATGTTGTAGACTTGTAGAGAATTAAAGTTTATGCCAAAATTTGAAGTTAAAGCATGTAAGTAAAAGAAAATGTAATTGTCACTTTTACATTACGCATTACGACCTAAATAATGGGCAAGAGAAAGCAAAATTTAAGGCAATTAGTTTAAAAACTGTTTATGCACAATGTAAAAAATTGACAATAATATTTGTTTTACTTTATTTCTTTAACTTTAAATTTTAACATAAAATTTAATTCTCTACAACATTTACCTATAAAATTTTGTCCTATATTTAAAAATAAAGGTACTTTACTCTTGGTCATTTTTCATATTTTTAGTTATAACTCGCCCTGTATATTACCAATCGGGGTAAAATTTTGTATTTATCAGTTTAGGACCATGCGAACAGTTTTCCCAAAAGGACGTTTAAAAATTCAAAAATTGTTTGTCCATTCGTCCTCTTCTAACACCTATCCTGGGACACACTGTAGATGCAAAAAGCAAAGAATATCTCGTTGATGGTTTAACAAAATTTGTTCCAGCAGGCTTTCAGAAATGTTTGCAACCGTTTGGATTCTGCGCACGTCAAATTTGTCGTTCCAGCAGTGCCATGTTTGTAACATTATACAATTGTTTGATGTTCCAGCAGTAGTTTTAAGATGTTGGAAACATGTTGGAACTGTTTGAAAAATTTGCAAACTTTCTTCAAACATTACCGACATATTTTTAACATAACCTTCCTTGTATTGACGTATAAGCACTATGCACGCCTTGTTTATTTTTCGTTCCAGCAGAAAACTGTTACGAACATTTCTGACTAATGTTTGTAACAATTTCTGCGTTTTACGATTGTTGCTGACAGGTTTCCAACATTTTGCTGGAACAAACCTATTATAATTATAATTTGTTTAATAGAATCCGCTAGATGTCGCTCAAAAGAATAAATACGCAGATGACGACTTAACAGAGCCAGTAAGCCGAGCCGAATTAGACTTAGCCCTATACATGTTGCATCAGCGTGACGTCAGGTGCGAGGAATTGACAGTGGAACTTACACAGCTACTGGAAGAACGTGACACGTTGCAACTGCGACTATCGAATGCTATAAGGGAAAAAGAGGAATTAAGACGAACAGTATCAGGTAATACAAATAAACTACTATGTAGGTTACTGCCATTGAACTAAAAAAAAGAACTTTAACAAAG